>CM070504.1:63820282-64020282 GCA_036346375.1 Guadua angustifolia | reverse complement strand
GCATGTGTTGTAATTAGAGAGTTCATGCACCTTGATTTAATGTTGCTTGAGCTAGACTTTTGCATGTGTTGCAAAGAGTAGTGCTCAAGCATGAAATGTGTTTATTGTGCTATTTGCAAGTTCATTGTAGCTAATAAACCGAGGTTTATGAGTCCGAATTCGAGAGCATGTGAGTGGGGCTTGCAACGGTGTTGGCAAGTTGACCGGTCTTGTGTTGACCTTCACATGGCTAGGGGGATTAATCTCATAAACTCGAGTTTGATTCGCTTAATACGATTTGCGAATAGTTCTTGAGTCGATTGCGAAATGTGTTTTCGCAATTTGGGTTGAATTCCTTGAGCATGGTTTGAATTGGTGCAAATGTGTTTTGCACGGTGTTTGATCATGTGTTGATCACTTGTGGGCTCAAGGAATGGTTTTGGATGTTTGGAAAAGAGTTTGTGCGAAGAAACCGAGTTTGGTCTCAGGGGCGGTCGACTGCCCCGTCCGGCAGACCGGCATGCGGTGCGACTGCCCCGCCTTGTGATTTCTCCAGAGAGCGGTGCTTATGGGCTGGTTGGCGGCAAGCGATCGGGTGAAGGGCCGCAGACCTCCTGTCCGACCAAGTTGACTTCAAGTGCGTTATTTCCAGAGAAGGTTGATTTGCCGATTTTGTGAGGCGGGCGACCGAGGTGGTGTGGTCGGACTGCCATGCGTGATGCGACGGGTGAATTGCGGTGGTCGAGCCGTGCAACGGTCCGAATCCGACTGCTGTCAGTGAGGAGCGGCTCGGACCGGGAGAGGTCCTGGCCGGACCGCTGGCTGATTTTTCTGGAATCTTGCCCCAACGGCTAGTTTTCTTGTGGGAGGTTATAAATACCCCTTGGGGGCTTGGGGGCGGTTGGCTGCATTGTTGAGTGTGTGGGAGTTGTTTGCATGTGTTGCTCTTCTCCATTTGCTTCTTGAGCTCAAGAGTGAGGCTAATTGCATGTGTTGCAATTAGTGAGTGGTTTGAGAGGCTCTTGTGCATGTGTTGCACTTGAGTGAGGCCTTGTGCATGTGTTGCACTTGGTGATCACCGAGGAGCGATTCTGCAGCCCGTGAAGTTCGAGCGAAGGAGTGGCTTGTTACTCTTGGAGGTTGCCGACTCCAGACGGCCAGAGGCCAGGCGCGGAGCTCTCGAGGTGAGAAGCCCCAACAAGTTTGTGAAGGTTCGGGTTGAGCCTACGCGCGAGCGTGAAAACCACTGCTAATGGAAAGAGGCGGTGCTCGAGCGAGCCGGTCCAAGTGTGGGCTAGCCTCAACGTGGACTAGGGAGAGAGTCAAGTTATATCAAGTCGTGAGCCTTTATTTGAGTCGGCCCTTAGTGAGCGATTAATTTGGTAAAACGCCTATTCACCCCCCTCTAGTCCTAAGATTTGAACTTTCTGAGTTGTTATGTTTTCTTTATGGTGAACAATTTCTATGGTTATGCGTGTTTGGTATGTGCCGTAATGCCATAGGCACTTGTGAGCGGCCATATCCTTATGGTATTAAATAAAATGTTGTGTGCTTATGTTTGAGTCAAATTTTCTCCCCGTAAGGGAATCCTGCATACTTGTCTATTCCATTTCCTCTTTTCCCTAAATCCTTTGTTCTTCAGATGGTGAACACTCGTGGAAACCGTGGAGCCGGAGGAAGTGGATCGCAGCAGGAAGGGAACCAGAGCAATGCACATAATCCTCAACCAGCACCATCTGTGGATATGAACAATCTGGGTGCATTCTTGGCTGCTCAAACCCAACTCATGCAGACCATGATGCAACAGATGCAGCAGATGCAGAATCAGGCTGCCATTAATAACAACAACAATCAAGCTGTACACCACGAACATCAGTCTAGGCTGTCTGATTTCATGAGAACCAGACCCCCAACCTTCTCTGGGAACGTCAACCCTATAGAAGCTGATGATTGGCTGCGCACCATTGAGAGGAAGCTGCACATATCCCAATGTGTAGGCAATGAGAGAGTCCTGTACGCCTCTCACCAGTTAGAAGGAACAGCTGCGGAATGGTGGGAGAATTACTGTGCATCCCACGAGCATCCTCAGGAGATTACCTAGGAGGAGTTCACAGTTGCCTTCCGTCAGTATCATGTGCCGGAAGGGATGATGGAACTCAAGAAAGAGGAGTTTCGATCATTGAAACAGGGAGGCCAATCTATGGCCGACTATCTTAACAAGTTCACACAGCTTGCTCGCTATGCGCCAGAGGACGTTGCAACTGATAAAGCTAGACAGTCCCGGTTTATGAAGGGACTCAATTCTGGACTTCAAAGTGGGACTGATCACCCACACCTTTCCTGATTTCCAAGAGCTTGTCAACAAGGCGCTCATTCTTGAAGATAAGCGCAAAGAGTTGGATGACAACCGCAAGCGCCGCTAAGCACGCAAGGAGGACGCCAGGTCGGTGAGAGACCAAGGGTGGTACCTCAGCCAGCTCATTAGGTTTCACCAGGGAGCAAAGAAGAGCACCAATGCTCAGACAGACACTCACCGTCGAGAATCCTCAAACGCAAGAAGAACCATCACCACCAGCAGGAAATCCAACAATGGCAGGAAGACGTTGCTACAACTGCAACGAGATGGGGCATTTTGCCAATACTTGTCCCAAGAAGGGCGGAGTCACACCTGTCCGTTTCAATTTGGGAAATACCCCAGCAAGAACACCTGTTCAAGGAGGAAGTCGAGGACCTACTCAAGCAGGAGCTGCACCACAATCGGTTGTACGGGGAAGAGTCAACCATGTCACCGCGGATGAAGTTCAGAATGCGACAGATGTAGTACTGGGTAAGTTTCTAGTCAACTCAGTACCAGCTACCATTTTGTTTGATTCTGGAGCTTCACATTCATTTGTTTCATGGGTTTTTGTTATGGAAAATGATTTGGATATGATCAATCTTAAGAATACCCTTATAGTTCAAACCCCTGGATCAAAACTCCGAACTAAAGTAAGGTGTTCCGGGGTAAAATTATTAATAAATGGAATAGAGTTCCTAGCGAACCTGATCATATTGGAAACCCAAACCTTAGAGGTTATCTTGGGAATGGATTGGTTATCCAAGCACAAGGCAGTGCTAGATTGTGGTCGAAGAGTGGTAACAGTAGAGAGCCCAGATGGCAAGAAGGTGGAGATTCAAGTAGTTGCTACTCAAGATAGTCAGTTAATGATTAACAGCGCGAAAGCAGTAGATATGAAAGATGTTCCGGTAGTTCATGAATATCCGGATGTATTTCCAGAGGATCTACCGGGAATGCCGCCAGATAGGGATATAGAGTTTGTAATTGAGCTTGTACCTGGAACAGCTCCAATAGCCAAGAGACCTTATAGGATGTCTACCGAGGAATTGGTGGAGATGAAGAAGCAAATCGAGGAATTGTTAGGAAAAAGAATTTATAAGGCCAAGTTCGTCACCATGGGGAGCACCAGTTTTGTTTGTAAAGAAAAAGGATGGGAGTTTCAGAATGTGTATAGATTATCGTGCACTAAATGATGTGACGATAAAGAACAAGTATCCGTTGCCCAGGATAGATGATCTTTTCGATCAGTTAAGAGGAGCGGGAGTCTTCTCAAAGATAGATCTTCGGTCTGGATATCATCAGCTAAAGATTCGGACTAAGGATATACCGAAGATGGCTTTTTCGTCGAGGTATGGACATTATGAATTCACGGTCACGTCCTTCGAACTGACCAATGCTCCTGCGTATTTCATGAATATGATGAATAAAGTATTCATGGAATATTTGGATAAGTTTGTTGTCGTGTTCATCGATGACATATTAGTTTACTCCAAGTCGGAAGAAGAGCATGCAGGACATTTAAGAATGGTTTTGGAAAAATTAAGGGAAAATCACTTGTATGCAAAATTCAGTAAGTGTGATTTTTGGAAGAAGAAGGTTGAATTCTTGGGTCATGTAATGACTGCCGAAGGAGTAGCTATCGACCCAAAGAAAGTAGAGGCAGTGTTGCATTGGGAGCAACCGAAGTCAGTTACTCAGATTAGAAGTTTCCTTGGTATGGCGAGGTACTATCGCCGATTCATTGAGGGATTTTCTTCAATTGCGAGACCCCTCACGCAATTGCTAAAGAAAGAGAAAAAGTTTGCTTGGTCGCCCGAGTGCGAAAAGATTTTCTAAGAGCTGAAGAAGTGTTTAACTTCGGCACCTGTTCTGGTGTTGCCGAATACTAAAGATAATTTTAATATATACTGTGATGCTTCGCGTCAGGGATTGGGATGTGTACTGATGCAGAATGGTAAAGTAGTGGCGTATGCGTCAAGGCAGTTAAGACCACATGAGCAGAATTACCCGACCCATGATTTAGAGTTAGCTGCAGTAGTGCACGCTCTTAAAATATGGCGTCACTATCTTATGGGAAACCGATGTGAGATATACACCGACCATAAAAGTTTAAAGTATATATTCACTCAATTGGACCTTAACATGAGGCAGAGGAGATGGTTAGAGCTAATCAAGGATTACAACATCGGAATTCACTACCATCCAGGAAAAGCAAATGTAGTAGCAGATGCTTTGAGTCGGAAAAGTTATAGTTTGAATCTGATCATAGCAGAAGATCAGTCTAACTTATGCAAGGAAATGCAGAAGCTAAGATTGGGGGTTATACCGGAAGGGTTACTAGCTACCTTGGAAGTAAAGCCGACCCTTGAAGAGCAAATCAGGGAAGGTCAAAAAGATGATGAAAAGATTAATAGAATCAAATCCAAGATGGACGAAGATCTAGCTAAGGATTTCAGGGTAGATGAGCAGGGTACCTTGTGGATAAAGAACAGAATATGTGTACCCCATAAACCGGAGTTGAAACCGCTGATTTTGGAAGAAGCGCATGATTCCAAGTATTCAATTCACCCCGGTAGTGCTAAGATGTATCAGGACCTTAAAGAAAGATTTTGGTGGCCGAACATAAAGAAAGAAGTAGCCGAGCATGTAGCATTGTGTGATATATGTCAAAGAGTCAAAGTCATGCATCAGAGACCAGCTGGATTACTCCAACCACTAAAGATACCAGAATAGAAATGGGAGGAGATCGGAATGGATTTCATCACCGGTTTGCCAAGGACTCAAGGAGGATATGATTCCATATGGGTCATAGTGGATCGGTTAACCAAAGTTGCGCATTTTATACCCGTAAAGACCACCTATTCGGGAGACAAGTTAGCAGAGTTATACATATCGAGAATTGTTTGTTTGCATGGTGTACCCAAAAAGATAGTGTCAGATCGAGGTACTCAATTTACCTCGAGATTCTGGGATAAGCTGCATACAGCTATGGGCACCCGTCTGAACTTTAGTACGGCATATCATCCACAGACAGATGGTCAAACTGAAAGGGTTAATCAGATACTTGAAGATATGTTAAGAGCATGTGCTTTGTCATATACCACATCATGGGATAAATGCTTACCGTACGCAGAATTTAGCTACAACAATAGCTATCAAGCCAGTTTGAAAATGTCGCCTTTCGAAGCTTTGTATGGTCGACCGTGTCGGACACCATTAAATTGGAATGAGACGGGAGAACGTCATGTATTTGGACCAGATGTACTTTTAGATGCAGAAGAGAAGATTGCTCTGATAAGAGAAAGGTTGAAAACTGCACAATCCAGGCAAAAGAGTTACGCAGGCAACCGACGCCGCGATTTGAGTTTTGAACTAGAAGACTATGTTTATCTCAAGGTCACACCATTAAAGGGAGTTAAAAGGTTTCATGCAAAAGGAAAACTTGCTCCGAGGTATGTAGGACCATTCAAGATTTAGAGCCGCAAAGGAGAAGTTGCATACCGCTTGAATCGCATGCTTTTGACAGGGTACATGATGTATTTCATGTATCTCAATTAAAGAAGTGTTTGAGAGTACCAGAAGAACAAGCACCTATCGAAGCTATTGAATTGCAAGAAGATTTAACTTACAAGGAACATCCAGTAAAGATCTTGGATACCATGGATCATGAAACCAGAAACAAGTCAACCCGTTTTTGCAGAGTTCAGTAGAGCAATCATTCAGAAAGCGAGGCAACTTGGGAACGCGAAGAAGATTTAAGGAAGGAATTCCCTGAGTTATTTTCTAGCCAGCCCTGAATCTCGGGGTCGAGATTCTGTTAAGGGGGGAGGTTTGTAACATCCTCAAATTTAACTATTTTTGAATTTTATAATTTATTTTGAATTTTTAAGAATTTCTAGAATTTATTTGGATTTATTTGAATTTTTGGAAATAAATCTTATTTAGAATTTAATTTAATAATGAAAAGTTTAAATAAAATAAAAGTGAAAATATTTTACTTAAGTTCAAAATGTCCTAAAATATTTTCTGGAATTTTTCTAGAATTTTTCTGATATTTTAAGTGCCTTAATTAATTTAAATGAATAATCGGAATTATTTTTATTCGGAAAACAATTGAAAAATCGGTTGAACAGTAACGGGCCGAGCCCATTACTGTGCGCCGCCTAGAAACCCTATCACTGCTTCGTTTCTCCACCGTTGGATGTGCATCGGATGGTTGAAGGCTGCCGTGTCGGTTCGTTAGCTGTGCCGTTGGATCACGCGTGGTCGGCTAGATATCCGCCACGTCGTTTCGTCTCCGAGTGAATGAAGCGCCACCGCCGCCGTGCGTTACGATCGGAAACTGCCGCCATTACTCGCCGTTGCGTGTCTCTTCCACTTCATCTCCTAGCCGGCGTATAAAGCACAACGTTCCGCACATTCTGACCCCTTTCACGCACACCGAGAACCACCGTAGCCCCCGTACGTGCTGAAGGAACGAGTTGGCCTAGAGGGGGGGTGAATAGGCAACTTATCAAAATTTTCAATTTTAATCACAATTAACTTATTTATACAGAGATTACTTTAGATCTTACAACTGCAAAAGAATAGATACAACAATAACAGCGAAAGCAAAACAGATGACAATATTAAAAGACAGAGAGACAGGAATTTTATCCCGAGGTTCAGAGCACTCCTCCTACTCCTCGTTGAAGCACTTCTCTCGAAGTATAGCTTCTCCCACAGCTACTCACAGTAACTTGGGATCACACTCGGGGTAGCTCTTTCACCACTCCAGTGAGGTGAGCTCCAGACCTTTCACAACAAAGAGTAGCCTTCCACAATCCACTTTGGACAGGTCTTACTCTTTCACTTCCTCCAAGCTGTCTAGGATCACAATGATCCAAGAGTAATAAATTTCTCACAAGTTCTGTCTCTTGGTTCACTATCTAAGACACACAGCTAGACACAGGCTTGGAGTTAAAACACTTGGAAGAAAGATAGATTTGAAGTTCAGGTGAAAAACAGACTCCTTGCTTAGATTGAGAGTGCTTTGAATGCTAAAATGTGAAGGAGTTCATCCAGTACTATGGTAGATGGCTCAGGCAATGTTTATATACTCAATTCTGATGAATATAGCCATTGTACCTACCATAGTGACCGTTGCACGTGTCAGAATGTAAAATTTGAGTTAAAACATGTTTACAGCGGACCAAACACTATTACTTAGCGATACTGATCACGTGTATCACGGACCAAACTTGCATGTTCATGGCGGACTGAAAGTTCAGTCCGTCATAGATAGGCAAGGCACCAAAGTTTGGTCTGTCAGAGACAAAGAGATTCATATGTATGGCGACTAAAAATCGGTCCATTATAGATGTAGTCCGACAGATCAAGGACTAAGGAACAATTTTTTATCAAAGATTTTAGGCAACTGATTTGAAATCTTATTTTAGTCTAAAATCTTTGAGATACCATTCTCTAAATAATTAGATGATAAAATATTTGAAACTAAGAAAGAATTTTCTCAAGGGCTTAATGAATGAATATCAGGTCTCTTGATAATACAAAGGCACAAGGATTGAATTTATGCCGGACTAAAAATGTTCGGTCTATCATAGATAGGCAACAGGGAAATTTCAGAGTTTACACAGGGTATGTGTATGGTGGACCAAAAATTTGGTCCGTTATAGATGTATGGTTCTGAAATTTCTGCCTTTGCTGAAGTTACATGTATGCCGGACCGAAAATTCGGTCCGTCATAGATGGGGCAAATATTGAAAGACTGAACCTCTTCACAAATGTTTACAACGGACTTAATGGAATGAAATCATGAAGTTTTGGTCCGTTGAAATGCAAGGAATTTTAACAAAAAATTGAAGAAGCAATTTTGGTTCAAGGATTGGATAAAATAAATGATTTAACTTCAAGCCGCCTAGAGTTTTATTTACCTAATGAACCAAGTTACCAACTTGTGATAAGTCCCTCTTGATAGTACAGCTGAAACAAATAATCCTAACTATTTGACTTGAATCAACTCCCAAGTCTGAAACTAGCAGATGAAAAACCTTATTCTTGCCGGTCCAACATGCTTCATCCAGAATTTCAGTATAAAATCTTGCATGAGAATATTATTAACTTGGTTATCAACACCAAAACAAATACACAATACATAATCAGAAATTGAGGGGGCCTAGATACTATCACGTGCTCGTCGGAGTTCCGAGGCCATTCCGTCGCCGTTTGTGCCCGTTCCGGTGACTCTCCGCCGCAGTCAAGGACACCGGAGTGATCGTCGCGTCGAGCCGCATCCGAAGAGTTACTTCTTTCCAAGCATCACCGAATCGCTACCGCTTGGGTCATCTTCCCCAACTCTGGCTACCTCAACTCGTCGTGTCTTCGCCGAAGCTCTCGATCAACGTCGTCCGTCGATTTCGCATCCAACGATTATGGTTAGTCCACGTGTTCCTCCATATTAGAGACCAGCATAGTGTCGCTTTAGATCTTGGCCGTTGAAATCGAAATGAACGCTTAGGATTAGTGCCACGCGCCCAAGGAAGGGATTGCCCACGTGAGCTTAGAAGTTGCGTTAGCTATTGGCCGTAGGATGAGTATTGGACGGTCAGGAACTAGCCACGTAGTCGCGTGAATAGTGAACCCCATCTTCTAACGTTAGCCGTTTGATCGGAATCGTGCAGTTGCTAATGGGCCACATCGCCTTTTTAACAGTAGCTAGTAAATCAGAGGAATTAACGTGAAAATTCGGAGCAATCTGAACCGTAGATTTCGAATTGGATGGACCAGATCCTGCCGCACGCCGGGCCAGTCCCGAGATGACGCGTGCCGTGCGGAAACCGAGGCGACGCAGCCGTCGCTGCGGTCGACGTCACTCGAGTAATTGCCGCCATTAGATTTTAATCCAATAGTCACAAATGAGCCACGCGTCAGCAACTTCAGCAAGTGATCAAAGTGTCGGTGCAATCCTGGCCGTTGATTGCATCGCACGAATCTTGGCGCTTGACCGGATCGGTTGAGTTGTTATTCGGATTGATCTTCACCGTTAGATTTTGATCCAATGGCTGAGATGTGGCCACGTGTCGGCTCCGGAGTAAACCGAGCTGAAGCGTCGGGTTTGATCCGACCGTTCATGTTTGATCGGACGGCTGAGAATTAATCAAACTCTCGGGTGTTAATGCGCTGACGCGTGTCACGCTCGGATGATCGACACATGTCCGTCTTGTTGTCGCCACGTAGACGCCATCGGTGGGGCCCACTTGTCAAGATCTTGGCGTGATCGATGATGACGCCGATGACGCTATCTTGACGTCATAATCGATTTCGTAATAAAATATATTCGGTAGAAATACTTTTGGTGATGACGTCATAAATAGTAAAGCTGACGTCATAATTTCGGAATTTTCCGTATAAAAATAAATAGAGAAATTTGGTTTATTCTTTTTGGATTTATTTTAAAACTCCAAACGCTTATAACTTTTGCGTTTTAACTTCGATTTGAGTGATTCCAATTTTTAAAAATTTGTAAAATCAAGATCTATTTATTGGTGAATTTTGTGGAATTTTTAGAGTTGAGTTTGCTCTCTGTAAAATATATTTATTATGTGTATGTTGATTTTAATTAGACGTTGAATTGTCGGGAGATTTCGAGGGAGGAATTCCAGTACAAGACTTGACTTCGGACCAGGATTAACAACTCTTTGAAGGCAAGTTATGCTTTGACCATGTTGCTCCTAATTTTTGAAATATACTTTGTTTTAAACTATGCATGCTAATTCAACTAAAAATGACTTTAATTATTTTGGGTGAATTAGCTATCCAACCAAATTGTTTATGCCGCCTTGATGTCATTTGTATGCCATGATTCCTTGATAACTTAGGTTGAGTAAATTTAGTTGGTTGATGATATTGTGCCAACACGGGAGGCTAGACCGTGAATAGTTACTTAGCCATGCATGTACGTGAACCATTCTATTTGGATTACAAAACCAACATTGACTAAAGAATAGTGAATGCTTTTTAATGAAATGTGGAATGATGTTGGTATTAACCTTGGAATGTAGAGACCTGTGTGGTTTTACATGAAAGATGAATATGAGCATATGTTGCACTGTTAACAACATGGGATGGAATGGATTTAGACTAGGGCAAGTGGACCGAGGCTTCGTGCCAGGTGGGCTTGTGTGGCAAATGGGGCTGGGTTGAGTGATGTGAGGGCTGTGTGCCAAATTGAGAGAAGGATGTCTTGCCTTCGTCAGTTAAGGACCTTACCTTGCAAGCCTTTGACCTGAGTCTCTCGTACAACCACATGTCTGAATAGGAAGATCTAGTTTAGTAGGATTCTGATATCTTACTTTTGATACCTCGGGGTAGCAGTTACATGGGGTAACTGTATGGGAGGAGCGTGCCTGTGCTACGGCTTGGTACCCGTCCAACGGTGTTTGTCGGTCCTATACTTCGACTCTAAGTGAGGGAAGTGATAGTGAAGGCAACCCGGAGAGGTTCTTAGGTGGAGATTGAAGTCTCTGAAAAGCTTTGTTACGGTTAATCGCCTTTGTGTTGTGCGACTGTATCTTGTGGGTAAAGTGTACAACCTCTGCAGAGTGTTAAAACTGTTCGAATAGTCGAGTCCACTTCTTCGACAATGCTCGGGATTACAAATCAAGGGTAGTGTTTGAAAATAAAATGGGGTGGGGGCTGTGTGCCGAAGAAATGTGACTAGAGACTGTGTGTCCAAAATACTGTGAAAAACAGCTTGAGAAATATGTTAATTATATGGTTTGATGCTTTCAATCTAAATAAATATCCTTTTAAAATGTTGATGCAAAGCAAAATAACCAGTATAGTAAATCCCTTGAAATAAGCCATGCATGTAGTAATAGAAATGCATCTGTGCATAACTTGTTGAGTACGGTGTGTACTCACCCTTGCGGACAAACTTACCAGAAGAAGAGACTATGCCTGCTTATGAAGAGGAGTATGTCGAGGAGCCGGGGAACTAGGGATAAGCCTTCGTCGGAGCGCCTGTGTTGAAGATGGATCGCTACGAAGATTATTTTAATTCCGTTGTTGAACTTTTGATTTCTTGATATTTGTAAGCCCTGCGTGGCACAACCATTGTAAGGATGACCATAAGGTCGTACACTCGTTTATATAAATGATTGAGGAACTTTATTTAATATTTCGCTGTGTATGATGTGATATTGTACCCTGTTAGCCTGTGTGCACTAGCGCGATTCTGGACTAGTGCGGAATACACAGAGTGTCCGGATTTGCAAATTCGGGGCACGGCACCTGTTATTTAAGGACTCGATGGATGTTAACTCAGCTAAGAATATAGCATGATTAGTGATACAGCGATTTGCATCTGCACTAGTGGCAACATAACATAAACCTTGCAATGCGTCTCGCACAAGAGTTTTCAGGCTTAAATTTGGTCGATGTGTTAATTGTCGCCATGTTCGCTATTCTTCCAAGATGGAGTTCCTCTTCGGTACTGCAACATGCACGATCTTCGTAGGACGTGGAGCGTTCTGAGCTGTGCACGGACATTTATCACTAGTTTGCTGAATTATTGCTCGAAGCCATTTTTATGTAGGATGACAGACGGGACGGAACGTGCCGTGGTACTCCATTTGCATCATCATATCGTGTTTAAATAGTTGACTCCTAAATCCTAATTGCCTTCTCTGAAGTTGGTGGTTTGATTTTGCAATTGCCTTTCCTCCAAAGAAAGAAAAAGGCTTCCAATCGCTCTCAAATGGAAGGTCACCGGTTCAGATTTTGGCTCCCATAGGTCCTATTCGGAACACGGAAAATTTTCCCCGTACTATTTGCCTGTGGTGCCAAATGGAAGTCTCGTGTCTCAACGAACATGGCCCGTAAATATGAGTTCCATCCCGTGATTATTAGTATTTTTTTCCAAAACTACCCATCTCTTATATATCTACTACTTCTAATTAGAAGTTAGTGGCGGTAGTCTGTTCTCCTTCAGAACATCTGATCTATTGAATCTGACACGAATGACAGAAATATTGGCGAGATATGCTCCGCTTGATGTGCATATAAAAGGAATTGTATTTCATTATATAACTTAGGATCCTCCTTATATATATATATATATATATATATATATATATATATATCACCCATTTTAGAATTCGCTGCAAACGCATGCGCCTACTAGTAAACTATTAAAAAATTACATGTTTTTAGCTTCTATTCCACAAAACTATATATTTTAGAAGAACTTGTATTCCAAAACTGTAGGTTTTAGAATTGATTGTATTTTGTAATGGGTTTGACAGCATAGACCCACATAATAACCTCACACGTAAGTTAAACAGAAAATAGAAGCATATAAGACTGCCATGTAGATCCATGTTATCACCGTTACAAAAACAATCAATCCTAAAATTTATATTTTTGTGATACAACTCTCCTAAAATATGTAGTTGTAAAACACAAACTAAAATATGTGGTTTTACTACTGATATATTATCATCGGTACATTGTGGGCATGTGATGCCCAACGACTCCAGCCCAAGACTATGATGTTAGCGGGCGCAAAGTGCCCGTGTGAAACAGACACGCAACCAAACATTTCTACTAACCGGGGAGCTGGTACTTGCCTGGACTTCTGCAACTGCAGACAAACAGGACGCTGACAGCAACCAGACCAGCGTAGCATGGTTTACAAAATGGATTTCAATTCAAAAATCGCTATGAGCTCGGTACCAAAAATCGCTGAATGCCAAAGTCGGAACACTTTGAACTTGTGGTTAAAAAAATCGAAAATCAATCGATTTCTTTGACAATCGAGTGATTTTCATCGAAAATCAACCAAGCAATCAAAATTTTTCCAACGAGTGATTTTTGAACGATTTTTCACCGGTTTACGTCGCATAAAATTTCTAATTTTTTTTTATTTTTTTAAATTAGACCAATTTATCTACTAGTTTTGGATATCGTACCATGTGAAAATAGAGTGATTTTTTTAAACGAAAATCGCGAAAATAGAGTGATTTTCGACGATTTTTTAACCCTGCAGACCAGCAGCTGTCCTCTCTGAAGTGTGAACAGCGTAAACCTGCGCAAAATACCCTACGCATGCGCATAAACAATGCCGTATCTTGGAGCAATCAACATGGCCGGCCAGCGAGCTAACATGCTGGGGAACAAGGAAGAACAGCTCGCCTGGATGAAGATTAAATGATGAAGCATATGCACAAGCTTGCCAGATCATACAATTATATTTTCGAAGAGGAATTTATGCAGGCAAAATTACAAATGGCCTGCATATGAACCGACCAACAGTTTTGGAAACCTGCATGTCGATGCATGCAAAGTATCTGAAAATAAGACCACCGGAAAGGTAAGTACGGTTTGTGCGAGGAACAAATATCCAACTAATTTCAAGTTTTCAACCGGGCAGTCCATACCATACGAAGTTACGCCTCCGTACTTTTGCAAGAACTGACTTGTACAAACTCAAAAGCAACACGGTTACAGCATTCAAGCATTCCCGATAAAATTTGGTTTCTGACTACAATAATGGAGACTCTTCGGTCTCAGTATTTTGCCAGCACAGCTGAAATGGAGGTTCTAATTCCAGGGTTCTCTTCATAATAAGTCAAATGCATGTAACAGAAATGCAAGAAAGTTATTGAGGAATGTCTTCCAAATAGTAACCTCATAATTTCACAAGTCTAGCAAAAAGAGCAAACTAGTAAAACCACATTTCTACTAATACACAAGATATTTCTTTCGACCACCTATTTTGCAAAGTTCTTATTCTTATATTAACTTGTTGTACTTATCCTGTATTCACCGATATTACTTTGTCCTATAAGAACACATTTTCTTATATAAATGCACAAATAGATAAGTAATCTTATTATGAATTTTGATCAATTAAAAGGGGAAAAAGAAAAGTATCTCTGTTAACACTTACATTTTTACTCCAATTTCCCATTTTCGGCCAAAGACTAAGCCCAAGCAGCTAGGAACTAGTCGCATCCCTCCCTCTGGAAAAAGAACTAAGCAGACGATAAATCGATAATGTATTTCTAAAGTTAATTATACATAAACAGTATATTATATTTTTAGACGTGGAAGTTACTTCAAACCAAAATGCTACAACAATACTGAACTCATGAGCTAAAACATCCAACACGGCTAGAACTATTGTCAAACTGACCATCAGCAATTAACAATTATCTACTGAAGCCGTGTCATAGGTCCAAGCACAATAACTACAACACATGTCCCAGGTAAGCAAACTATAACAGATATGTTTGCTGGGATATATTGTTTCATTGCACCACACATTGTCGACAACCCCAAACCTTCCTTCCCCACCTTTCTGAAAATCATGCATGCCAAACAGATTGGACTGAACTACTGATATTACCGTGGTAACCTCGCTTTCCTAGAGGCATGTCTACCCTTTCCATCATACCTTGGTGACGAAGATGAGGAGTGTGAGGAAGCTATAGCTGCAACAGCCTTATCTTTGGTGAAGGCCTTCCGCACATCCTCTTTGAGTTCACAAAAGCGCATCCTCTTGATTCGCTGGTCCTCAGGAGTGCCAGTTGCAAGGAAGAACAAATCAGTTGATTCTTCATTGAGGAACTTATCAAGAACGTCAGAACAATGTGGGAAGTACCGTCGCCCTAGCCCAACTGGAACATAAGAAGCAGTTCATTTAATAACAATACAGAGCATCAAAAGCTCTGCAAGCTTAATCTGCTAAAGAACAACGAGATGCACTTATCCATAAACAGTATTGGAAAATTTATAATACATGCATGATTATGTTAAGAATGACCTGTCTTTGTCAAGGCATCAAGGCGTTCACGAAACCTCTTGTTCTGCATTGTCGGGGTCTCGTTTAGGTCAACCTCCTTCAGTTTATTGAAATTAGCCAATGTGAGGCCAGCAAACTCTTCAGTTGAGTCAGCTTCTGCTATGCGCATGACAAGCTTGGCTTCGGAAGGGAAGAATATTCTTGCAAAGGCAACTGCACAGACACACAAAATAGATCGCAGCCAAGATTTTCAGATTGCACATTTGTTTCAAGCTGGAAAAAGAAAGAAAACAGCAGTGCAATCCCACTGATAGTGCTTATAGCATTAAAGTTCCTCGTTTTGTGCTACATATCACATGAATTTACCGGAGTATCTTGCTATTGCGAAAATGAAATAAGAAAGAAATAATTCGATGATCTTTTATATATATAATATTTGAAGAATATAACCAATATAATTGCTGCCAACAGAACTTATTGAGGATGGACTGACAAACTAAGCCTGCCAGAACTTATGCTTCTAAATTCAAGAGAAGGAAAAAGGTACCAACTTCTCAAAACACTCTCTAGCATGTCATCAATAGTAAAATATGAACTAGAATCATTAGGCACTAAGTTCTTGCAGACAAGGCTAACAGCAAAAATAATAAAGGAAGATAAATATATTCAAACCTCTATTTTCCAAGTTTATGAGTCTCATGTGAAAATTATCAATCAGCAAAGGCATGGCAATTGACTCCTGTACAGAGAGAAGCTCCTCCATCATGAAGGATTTCCTCTTAATCTCTTGCTCCAAGATGTCAATGCACAAGTAAGCCTTGCTTCTCTCCTGACACTTCTCTAACTTCTTGTTGCAGTCTTTCTCTCTTGTTAATCTCTTGCAAATGGTAAGAGCATCACGTTCATCTTGTGTTGTATCCAACACGGAGGCTCCATTCTCTATGAGTGAAACAATGATTTGTGGCTCTCGCCTCATGCAAGCCATATGCAGTGGTGTATATCCATTGGCATTCTTCATATTCACGTTAGCGGAGTTCCGTTTCAGCAATTCTGCTAACACTTTGGGCTCACAGTAGGCTGCAGCATAGTGTATGGCAAATGCAACATCCAAGGTGATTGCAGACTCTTTTAGGAGCATGTCAACAAGGTCAACATCATCAGAATCCAAGGCCTTGTGGATGTTCCTAACCCTCTTCTCATGCTCAGGGTCCATAATGAAACCGTCTGATTCATCAGGCAATGAATAAGGACGACTCTCCTTGACCTTGGCATATATATCACCTGGAAGCTCCTTCTCAAGGTAAGGGTTGTCGAGACACGAGTTCGCAACCTTTTGAATACAGTGATCGAGCAGGTCCGTAAGCTGGCAGGTGGAAGCAACATGAATAATCGGCAGTATGTCCAAAACCAGAGCTATGCTAACAAAGTCAGACAGGCGACGCTGCAACATTAGAATCTCATGTTAGGACTGCAATCTTCATTTTTTTTTTCTTTCTTGAAATAATGCAATCTTCGTATTTAGATGTATAACGTGGCAATTAATTTCAACAGAAAGGATGAACTATTTGCAGAATTCCTTACTCAGTTTTAATATCATAGGCCCAATGCAGTGTCACATATGTATTGTGCAATTTCTGAAACTGAAGTTGTTACTAGTGGATACGAGTGTCTAAATTAGGCTTGCTACATCTTGCAGTATCCTTGCCCATTTACCTGGAAGAGCGAGACGAGCTCGGAGATCTGGAAGCCGAAGGCGGCGTACGTGGACTCGACGACAAAGTCTATCGCCGGTCGGCACGCCTCGTGCGGGCACCGGTCGTCCACGCAGACGGCCGCCTCCTGCGGCGGCGGTTTGAGGCGCCCAGTGTACAAATACCCAAGAACGGACACGAGGGCGTCTCGGCCTATGTGGCGCCCACCGTGGACCAGCCCAGCGAGCTCCAGTCGCGGCTTCTCGCCGGCGGCGGCAGGGGCAGGGAGCGAGGAGAAATGGTCAAAGAAGAAGTTGCTCCTGGCGGCGAGGATGCAGCGGTGGACGCCGACGACGTCGCCGCCTCCCGCGGCGAGGACGATCTCGACGTCTGTGCAGTTGAGGAAGGCGGGGTCGAGAAGGCGCTCGAGGTTGGCGCTAAGGCGGCCGAGGCTGACGGCGTCGAGGTCGGCGGGCGCGGCCTGCGGGGACGGGGGCGACGAGGAGGAGAAGCTAATGGTCGACGTCTCCATGGAGTGGGAGGTGGAGGACGACTAGAAGGTTCTAGAAGCTTACGTCTGGTTCGTTCATGGTTCTTGGTAAGGTGTGCAAATCCGAACTCAGGGAGGCCCAAAGATGGAGGCTTTCTCACATGCTCCAAAGATTGAAGCCTTTTTACACGAGATTCTTTCGATGGTTTCGTGGAATCAAATGATCGCAAGGTTGGAACTTTCTGAGGAATTTGAGTCTAAAAGGAGTAAAAAAATTCTCCAAGAGGAACACAAAATGGTCAATTAAGCAGAAAATTTCTAGGATTTCAAGAAAGAAGAAGAGAAGGCTTAAGGTTTCCTACAAGCCCAAGAAACATGAGCGAACTCTCCCAAAAATAAATAAATAATATCAGGGAAAGCTCGAATCAATCTCGAAACAGCTGAAACTTGGCATATTTCAGGGCAAAGCAAAGCAAAGCGATGCAGAGAAACAAACCCGAAAGTCGCAAACTCACGCGGATTTGGGAGTAAAAGAACTACTGCTAGTAGAACGAAGCAAAACCAAACGTAACGCTGCCACAGCCGCCTCCTCCTCCTCTTATCCGGAAATTTCGCGCCTTTTTATTCTTTTATCCCCACTTTGGCCGAACGCTCCGAGAAGAAAGAGACAAGAACGTGCGAATTTGAGTGGTGAGGTAAGTGATTTAATGCCCGTGACCGCCTGCTAGACGTCACGACTATGACGTCGTCGGGCGAATGGTCGTCTGAATGGACTACGGAATACTACGCAGCACTTGCCGACCGCTCGTTGCGCGGAATGTGGGGCCCACGGGTCAGCGAGGTGCGCTGGAGTGGGTGTTCTCGCATCTCGGTACCGGCGGTGGTGCGGCCGGATCGGCGAGGCGACGACCCTGACTGGACTTGGAGGACAGAGTAGGCTTTCGGGCAGCGGTAGAAATATGAGCAATTTTAGGTAGACAACATCGTAATAAACAATAACGGTAAAAATTAGATCTAATTATATATTTTTTTAAAGTATAATAGATTTTTTATTCTTTACTACGTTACTCGTTAATCGTTATCGTTGACCTTTCTTTTCCATCGTCACCGTCATTTGTTGTGTTACTCGTTACGTTGTCCTCCTTTTTCCACCACCACCGCCAGTCCGATCCTGTCGACGCCATAGCCTCTGCCTTCTTATCAATACCCTTCCGGATTATGATCACGCCGTGGCTGGCGCCCTCCTGTCTAATTCGTGACGATACTGTGACCTCGCACTAACACATTGAGCGCTCTGTTCTGTTCTTAACGGCCCACAAAGCAATTCCGAATTTTACATAAAAACACCAAAAAATGCACCTACGTTTAAAATTAAAAAAAGCTAATTAAAACACGACCACTGTATAATTTCTACTACCAGCAAAAGTATAACTAAATTCTAAATAATCTCATCTGTTACATCAAATAGTAAAAACGCTAAAAAAATATAGCTGGTAGGCATATTTCATGAAGAAAGTACTGCATGAGAACAGTGGCTTAATTAATATATGGTTTTTTCAGTTTGACCAATGTATATTTTGCTAGGGTGAAAATGGGTCGTAATTCGTAGTATCCGTATCGAAAGAAAACCATCAAAATATATGGGTAGTACCGTCTGAAAATAAGCGTAGATCCGCATATATTATCGGATGCATGCGAATACGGGTAGGATCTGAGATGAGCGATATCCGTACTACCCGAGATAAAACGCATGCACGGCTACCGATCTTTTGCATTTTGCACCATTACCGAAAAGTCAAAGAAGAGGCCCAATAATAGCGATAACCTAACTCCTTCTCGGTCCCTACTCCCTAACGCTGGTCACGACTCTCTGAAACCCTTGCCCTCCCCATTACCCAACGCTGAAAGACAGTGAAACCACGAAACCCGGTCCCGGCTAAGATAGTGGAGGATATGATGATCTTTGAAGCCTTCCTCGGTATCTGGCGAGGACTAGCTCTGATATTTGCATGAGTCATGATATTTTAAGTTGTAGCATTGGGGACATGGGAGAATGTTGTATCTGTAGTTCGAAGCCCGATAAATTTCTTATTCTACCTATTTCGCGTACTATCGAAAAAAATATCCGATACTCATTTTTACCCTCGTTAATACGGTACGTTGTTTACCCGTTCAGTAAATATTAGTATCCGTGCAGATCCAAATCAGTATTTTCATTACCGTGCAGTCCGTATCCGAAAAAAATATTAGGGTAGGATATGGGATAACCTACTACCCTTTCAGATCCGAAGTTTCACCCCTAATTTTGCTGCACTTTAGTGTAACATGCCATAATTTATTTTCTAAAATAGTGTGATATAAATAATTAGATCGTATTTGGTATGACGTTGGATTAGCGCACCTAAAGTTCGGTTATAGCAACTACCAATTTTTATGGACTGATAAAAAGAAACAAATCATCCGTCTCCTAATTCCGGCAGACTTCCTGCGCGGGCGTTCGTTTGAGACGAGGCGGCTCGGCTCGAGCCGGCCGGTCGGCTCGGCTCAAAATAAAATTTACGTTTTAGTCCTTTTATAAATTACGAATAGGTCCTTCGCAATTTTTCGTGAGAGGAAGATATTTTCTCCGAAAATCGCGTTTGGATCCCTCGTATGCCATTTTACGGAAAGAAGCTCCCGTTAAATTCAAATCGCGAACAAGCCTTTTTCTAATTTTTCAGCATAGCGGACAGGTCCAAAAACGTAACATTCAGATCCTTGCTCCTTACGTCTAGGTCATTTCTCCGTTTTTTCCCACGAATAGGTCCTTCGTGATTTTTCGTGAGAGGAAGATATTTTCTCCGAAAATCGGAGTTTGGGTCCCTCGTGCGCCATTTTACGGAAGAAGCTCCTGTTAAATTCAAATCGCGAACAAACCCTTTTCTAATTTTTCAAAGATAGCGACAGAGTCCAAAACGTAACATTGTGTCCTTACTCCTTACGTCTAGGTCCTTTCTCCGTTTTTTCCCGGGAAAAAATGTTTTCGTCACTAGAAATATATGTGCAACTCTATCTCTAGACTTTTTCCCCACCTCGATTTCCCATCTTGATCTCTAATATTTTTTAAACCATGTATTATTACTCGGTGAACGCCAGAGAGTGTTAGCCTTGACAAAAGAAGGTTGTCATCTCTAATAATTTTTCGCTTTTTAATTAAATGAAAGAGATATTTCTCACTCTATCTCTATTTTTCCCGTTTAAGCTTATTATTTCAACGATTTAACAAATAAAACGCCGTGGAAGAAAAGAAATTTTTCTCTGAAAACGACACGTCAAATAAGTTTCTGTATGAAAAAATTTTGTGTTCTTTCAGCCGTTTTGCTCATTATTTCGACGATTTAAAAAATAAAATGCCGCCGAAAGAAAAAAAATTCTACGAAAAACGACACGCGCGGCGTGTTACGCCGCGAAAAAAAAATGTGTTCTTTCAGCCGTTTCGCTCATTATTTCAGTGATTTAAAAAATAAAACGCCATCGAAAAAAATGATTTTTTCTATGAAAAACGACACGCGTGGCGTGTTACGCCGCGAAAAAAATGTGTTCTTTCAGCCGTTTCGCTCATTATTTCGACGATTTAAAAAATAAAACACCGCCGAAAAAAATAATTTTTTTCTATGAAAAAGCGACACGCGCGGCGTGTTAAAAAAACGTATTGACATTTGGATCTTTCGTGAGAGAACCCTAAATAGATACCGAAAAAAAACGTATTGACGTTTGGATTATTCCGACTGTTTTACACGAAAAGGACCTTTCGATTTAGCGCAAACGCAAATGCACTTTTGTTTTTTCAACTGTTTCGCACGATGATTTTTTAAAAAAACGCCGACGGGAAAAAACGAAATTTTTCTCGCAAAAAAACAACGCACGTGGCGTATACGCCGCGCAAACTATCCTAGTAGTTTCTATACATGTGGCCAAATTAGCAACAACTTGTTGACATGGAACAGTTAAAACATTTAACAACCTTGTTAGGTACTATATAGCTCAAAAGAATCATATTAGAGCATTGCCGAGTAAGGATAAAAAAAAGTTAGTTTATATGGTATCTATTTTTGCCTAAAACGGCAATTCATGTTGTGCTCAAATAAGCGCCACTACCAGGGATTACAAAACCGTTTTTCAAAATTCGCGTCGAAATTTGCGGTACGGTTTTCACAAAAACCGCGCGAAAAACCGCCGAAAACCGCTAAAACCGAAGGTTTAAAAATCAAAAATTTGAATTTTTTGAAAAATCGAAAACCATTCGGTTTTCACGAAAACCGCGGTTTTCACGAAAACCGCTTCGGTTTTCTCGAAAAGCTTCGGTTTTTGGCGAAAACCGACCGCCATTTGAATGTTCTTCGAAACGGTTTTGAGCGGTTTTGACGAAAAACCGCGGTTTTGGCGAAAAACCGCGGTTTTTATGAAAACCGCCACATAAATTTTTCCAAAATTTTAAATTTTCAAATTTTCTTTTTTATTAGAACGGTTTATCGAAGCGGTTTTGAGTTTCGAATCATGAAGTAAGGCCGGTGTTCGCAGTTTTCGAGCGGTTTTCGACGAAATTGTGAACCCTGGCCACTACCATAAGCGTAGTTTTTTTAAGTTAAAAAAGATAAGTCTAGGCAAGCTTACTCTAAAACCTATACCCATGCTATGTTTGAGCTATGCGGAGATGAATTAGACTACATTATAATAGAAAAAATCACATGACGACTAGTTCTAAAAAAATAATTTTATAGATAGTTATGAAAAAAAATCACACGACAGCTAGTTCTTAAAATCATGTCCTACCACAAATATTTTGAGGAATAATATTCTACGTGGGGGGGGGGGCGCAGAATATAGGGCCGGCCCTGAGGGGGGGCAGGGTGGGCGGCCACCTCGGGCCCCCAAAGTCATGGGGTCCTCAGGTATGCAACTACACCATGGGCTTTTGGCCCAGTCGCGAGCAAATATGTACTGAGTTGATCTGATGAAAGTAATTGCCAAGAAGAAATCTTAGAAGCTGAGAAGGCTTTTGAAGTTAAATATTTTTTGGTTTTGGTTGATATAGCGATCACTTCTTTGAAGACCAGATTCCAAGAACTCATGGTGTTTAAAGATATATTCGGATTTTTATTAAGCTCAAGCACCCTGAAGTCATTAAATGATAGTGAACTTGAAGAGTGTTGCACTAAATTTGCAAAACACTTTCTCTCATGATAGTTCATCTGATGTTGAGGTACATGATCTTATTTCTGAATTAAAGATTATAAAATTCACTTTGCCAAATGGCGCATTGTCTGCTATGGAGATTTTGGAGCATGTCAGAGATGTGGATTGTTATCCTAATGTCTCCATTGCTTATCGAATCTTATTTATCAGGCTCAGAATCTGTTGCATCGGCTGAAAGAAACTTTTCAAAATTGAAATTGTTGAAGAACTATTTGAGATCAACAATAACTCAAGAAAGGTTAAATGATTTGGCGACTTTATGCATCGAAAAGAAGTTATTGGACGAGATTGATATCAATAGTATGATCGATGACATTGTATCACAAAATGTTAGAAGAAATTTTTTAAGATGATGCCAAGTGCCAAGTAAGTGCAATTTACATTTGTTATTTCATAAACTTTAAATTGTTCTATAAAAGATTTTTTTGTACATCGAATATTAATTTCTTCAATGATGTGTGCTTATAAGACTATATATATATATATATATATATATATATATATACTAGATCAATGCCCGTATGCGTTGCTACTGAAAAATAAAATTAGTAACGAAACATAAAGATCAAGCAATAAAAGAAAATTGTGCTACAAGATCAAATATCTATTTCTCCCAATTACAAAAATTTTTATGGTTTTTTCTTAGGTACGAATTAAAACCAAATATATTATACGTAGCAATATATATATTACCAATCTCAAAAATCAATCAACCATTTTTATCTCTTTTTGCAATTTATATTACCAGATCGCGTTCCTCTTCCTCTCGCCATGCCCGTAGCGCACGCTCTGGAGTCCGCCTTCCTCGCCGCCCACTTTATCGCGCATGCTATGGTCGTATGGTCAGTCGCCTCGGAGAAAGAGACCACCGCCGCCACCCAGTCTTTGCACCTTCGTGTCTTCTGAATCGCCACCGCCCTCGGTGCCATGCTCTTCTCCACTTTGGCGGTGGTCCGCTGTGCCGACGGTTCGCTACTCTTCCCAGATGACCCTCTCGCCTTTGTTGGCCTACTCGTCTCCATATCTCTAGCGTACTTAGCCATCACTGACTTCACCAGCCATGATGCCGGAGCCCATGAAGGTGAACCAGAAAACACCAGCGCCGAGGCGCCCTCCACGCCATGCGCCGCCGCTCGTTTCTCTCTCTCGCGACGTTCAGCTGAACCAACCCGTTTATCTCCAAGGGATATGCCAATGACTCTCTCACCGCCGACGATGTCCCACCGGTGTCGCCGGGTAACCGCACCGAAGCGTCGTACGCTTTGTTCACGTCCAATCGCCTTGGCTGGGTCACGGCACCGTGGGCGCCACGCTCTGTCTGTCGCCGGCGCGATTACTCGACCACGGCGCTCGCCCTCCTGCACCTCACGGCCATGTACGTCGGTCCGTCACTTATTAATCGGTTAAATCGAGTTCATTTGGCCACATGCAAGGCACGACATGGGAGATCTTGAATGAATACAAAAGAAATTATTGGCGGCTATTAATTGCGGCAAATAATCGGGATTTTGCTATAATAATCACCATATTTAGAGAGATATAGTGGTCAGAATCGAGAAAGAATAATTAGCTATAATGACCTGCTATTATTGAAGATATGACCGGGAGAGAGGCTAGGAAGAACAATGGACCGCTGCCACCAACTGCTAATTTATATATTAGTATAAATAGGAGATGGAAGATGCCTCTATATAAGTTTTCGCCCCGGGCCCCAAAATGCCAGGACCGGCCCTGGCAGAATATAACATAATATATTTGAGGATCTATATTCTGTGGGTTCTATTACCGTCAATAATTCTGCGGGTCCAATTACTGTCAATAATTCTGCAGGCCATCAATAATATTTTTTGTGGGCAATATTTTTTATTAGGTTTTATAAATACATTATAATAAAAATTAATGGTCAAAGCTGTTTTCTGGTTCATATTTTATGAGGTTATTTCATGCATTTCTATATAGGGTAGAACTTTTCACTATTGTAGCCAAAAAAATATTTTTTTCAAAGCTAGCCGCCATATGATTTTTTTATTATTATAATGTATTTATAAAAAATAATAAAATTATAATGTATTTTTTCCAGAATTAGCCTCCACTCAGCGCATATAAAAATACACTGCACTACAATACCATGCTGTGGTACTATATCAATGCAGCGCTACAATACCACTGCATTGCTACTTTTTTTTCCTTATTTCGCTGAGTGGAGGTACGACAATGCCATGTGTCACAACATGGTATTACCACGCTCCTCGTCCGCAACAAACCAAAATGCCATGTTCCCCGTAAGTAGCATTTGCGGATTCAGAAACTAAATTTGCAAAAAAAATTTAACAAAAGCTAATTCTAAAAATAATTTAAGGACTACAACAGTGAAAAGTTCCCACAGTCACAACCTTATTTTTTTTAAGTTACAGAAGGCAAGTCTACGCAAACTTACTCTAAAACCTATACCTATGCTATGTGAGCCACATGAGGATGAATTGGACCACGCTTATCGATACTAGAAAATTTTTCGTGGCGTAACACGTCGCGCGTGCCATTTTTTCGAAGTTTTTTTTTGGCGGCGTTTAATTTTTTAAATCGTCGAAATAATGAACGAAATGGGGGAAAAAATAGAGAGATAGAGTTGTAGAAATATCTCCTTCGACGAATTATTTGAAAAATATTGGAGACCGAACTGGAAAACCGCGGCGGGGAAAAAGTCTAGAGGGAAAAGGGTGGAAAATATTGGAGACCGAGCTGGAAAACCGCAGCGGGGAAAAAGTCTAGAGGTAAAAGGGTGTAAAATTATTAGAGATGACAACCTTCTTTTGTCGAGTTTAACACTCTACGCGTTCGCGGAATAATAATACATGTTTTAAAAAATATCAGAGATCGACGCGTTCGCGGAGTAATAATACATGCTCTAAAAAATATCAGAGATCGAGATGGGAAATCGAGGTGGGAAAAAAGTATAAAGATAGAGCTGCACACATATTCCTAGGGACGAAAACATTTTATCCCGGGAAAAACGGAGAAAGGACCTAAACGTAAGGAGCAAGGACCTGAATGTTACGTTTTTGGACCTGTCCGCTATCCTGAAAAATTAGAAAAGAGCTTGTTCGCGATTTGAATTTAACAGGAGGTTCTCTCCGTAAAACGGCGCACGAGGGACCCGAACGCGATTTTCGGGAAAAATATCTTTCTCTCACAGAAAATCGCGAAGGACCTATTCGTAATTTTTAAAAGGACTAAAACGCAAAAAAAAATTTGAGCCGAGCCGACGGCTCGGCTCAAATCGCTCCGGAGGCGTGAAGTTTGCAAGTAATAATAGAGGTAGTATTCCGCACTCATATCTTATGTACTAGGATATTTCGCGCGGCGTATACGCCGCGTGCGTTGTTTTTTTTGCAAGAAAAAATCCATTTTTTTTTCGCCGGTGTTTTTTTTTAAAAATCATCGAGGAAACGCGCGGAATGGTTGAAAAAACTAAAGTGCATCTGCGTTTGCGCTAAATCGAATGGTCCTTTTCGTGTAAAACAGTCGGAATGATCAAAACGTCAATACGTTTTTTTCGGTATCTATTTAAGGTCCCCTCACGAAAGATCCAAACGTCAATACTTTTTTTTCGGTATCTATCTAGAGGGAAAAGGGTGAAAAATTATTAGAGATGACAACCTTCTTTCGTCGAGGCTAACACTCTACGCGCTCACCGAGTAATAATACATGCTTTAAAAAATATTAGATTTTGTGCGGCGTATACGCCGCGTGCGCTGTTTTTTTCGCGAGAAATATTTCGGTTTTTTCCCGTTTGTGTTTTTTAAAAAAATCATCGAGGAAATGCGCGAAACAGTTGAAAAAAACAAAAGTGCATCTGCGCTTGCGCTAAATCAAAAGGTCCTCTTCGTGTAAAACAGTCGGAATGATCCAAACGTCAATACATTTTATTCCAGTATCTATCTAGAGGGAAAATAGTGAAAAATTATTAGAGACGACAACCTTTTTTCGTTGAGTCTAACACTCTACGCGCTCACCGAGTAATAATACATGTTTTAAAAAATATCAGAGATCGAGATGGGAAATCGAGCTGGAGAAAAAGCCTAGAGATAGAGCTGGACACATATTTCTAGTGACGAAAATATTTTTTCACGGGAAAACGGAGAAAGGACCTAGACGTAAGGAGCAAGAATCTGATTATTACGTTTTTAGACACATCGCTATCACCAAAAATTAGAAAAGGACTTGTTCGCGATTTGTTTTGCGTGGAATTTTTTTTCAACGGCGTTTTTATTTCGTAAATCGTCGAAATAATGAGCGAAACGGCTGAAAGAATACAAATTTTTTCACGGCGTAACATGCCGCGCGTGTCGTTTTTTCGTAGGGAAATTTTCTTTTTTTTTCGACGGCGTCTTATTTTCTAAACCGTCGAAATAATGAACGAAACGGGAGAAAAAATAGAGAGGTAGAGTTGTAAAAATATCTATTTCGATGAATTATTTGGAAAATATTGGAGACCGAGCTGAAGAACCGCGTTAGGGAAAAAGTCTAGAGGAAAAAGGGTGAAAAATTATTAGAGATGACGACCTTTTATTTGCCGAGGCTAACACTCTACGCGTTCACCGAGTAATAATACATGTTTTAAAAAATATTAGAGATCGAGATGGGAAATTGAGGTAAGAAAAAAGTCTAGAGATAGAGCTGCACACATATTCCTAGTGACGAAAACTGTTTTTCCCGAGAAAAACGGAGAAAGGACCTAGACGTAAGGAGCAAGGATCTGAATGTTACGTTTTTGGATCTGTCCGCTATCATGAAAAATTAGAAAATGGCTTGTTCGCGATTTGAATTTAACATGAGGTTCTTTCCGTAAAACGGCGCACGAAGGACCCGAACGTAATTTTCGGAGAAAATATCTTCCTCTCACAAAAAATCGCGAATGATCTATTCATAATTTATAAAAGGACTAAAATGCAAATACTTTTTTGAGCGGAGCCGGCCGGCCGGCTCGAGCCGAGCTACCGGCTCGGCTCAAACGCTTTAGAGCGCGCGATTTCTTCAACATTTAGTAAGGGTAGTATGTGGCTAATTTAGCCACGACATGTTAGCGTAGAAGACTTAGTAACCTTGTTAGATACTGTATAGCTAAACGAAAACATAGTCAAGCATTATTGAGCAAGGCTCGAAGAAAGTTGGCGGCTATCTTCTCTATTTTTGTTGAAAGCGACAATATGTGTAACTATGTTAGCTTAAGAAATGTCATGGACGACACCAATACTTTTGTAAGTAAAAAAAAACAAATGCATATATGTATATCTAACCTATTAAAACCGAAGGATTTCCAGAGCAACTGGAGCGCCACCTGTCGTCTTGCGATTTTGCGAAAAAACCCTCTATTTCTTCAAAATTACGGATAGGTCCCTGTATAATTTTTTGTGAGACAAAGATTTTTTTTAGCCTTCGCGTTTGGGTCCCTGGCATGGTATTTTACGAAAAAGCCTCCCGCTAATTTCAAATCGCGAACAAGTTCTTTCCTAATTTTTCAGGATAGCGAACAGGTCCAAAAAAATAACAAACAGGTCCCTGCTTCTTACGTTCGAGTCCTTTCTCCGTTTTTCCCGGGAAAAATGTTTTCATCACCAAAAAAACTGAAAAAAATGTTTGCGCCGCCTAAAAAAATCGGAAAAATGTTTAGCTACCAAAAAACCTAAAAATGTTTTGTAGCCAAAAAAAAAAAAAAGATTTCGTCACCAAAGAAAGGTTTATAGCAACTTGGGGATCTGCCAACGGGTCATAACCGCGGGTTTTTTTAAACATGTATTATTACTCGGTGAACACATAGAGTATTAGGCTCGACAAAAAAAGATTGTCGCCTCTAATAATTTTTCGCCCTTTTTCCTCTAGACTATTTTTCACCGGTGGGTGGTTTTACGAACATGTACTATTACTCGGTGGACGCGTAGAGTATTAGGCTCGACAAAAGAAGATTGTCATCTCTAATAATTTTCCGCCCTTTTTCCTCATGTTCGCGTACGGTCATTCACTTTTATTTTCCCGTTTCAAAAAAATCCCGTATTTTTTATTCGCGGTTGTGTTCTCCGTTTTCCACGGGAAAAAAGTTTTTGTCACTAGAGATATGTGTGCAGCTCTATCTCTAGACTTTTTCCCCAACTCGATTTTCCATCTCGATCTCTGATATTTTTTTAAACATGTATTATTACTCGGTAGACGCGTAAAGTATTAGGCTTGACAAAAGAAGATTGTTATCTCTAATAATTTTTCGCCCTTTTCCTCTAGACTATTTTTCACCGGTGGGTGATTTTGCGAACATGTATTACTACTCGGCGAACGCATAGAGTATTCGACTCGACAAAAGAAAGTTGTCACACGTTTTTCCTTAAAAAACAGAAAAACCAGGATTGCACAGTTTTTCCCATAAGTATCAAGCGATCGAAGTTTCGCGTGACGCAGGAAATAAATTACATATGCCACAATGTAGCGCGGGTCATTATCTAGTTAAACTAAATCAGGTAAAAATGAACCGTTCATACTCGAGGATGAGTAAAAATAAAACCGCAACATATACGCGGTGTGGTCCTACGTCCTGCCTACTTTGGTTGGTGGTGGTCCTGCGCTGCATTAATCTCCTCTGGCTAGCACCACCACGTGCCGGAACTAAGCAACAGAAGACTACAGGGAAGGAAAATTCTGGGACTTGTTGATTGCTCGTCTTTGACCTTTTCGGTTGAGTGTGGAATCTTCTCCGATGCATCGTCCCTATCCCCTCCCGCGGCTGCGTGCGCGTTTGTTTCATATTTACTTTACATAAAAAAAATTATAAATCTATTATTTTTCCTGATTGTGAAACGAACTGCAGCAAACGCGTAACACTTATTATGGTATGAGAGTACAGTAGATGATGTGATCGTAACTTCTTCAATGGATATAATTGATATTTACCGTTTTATTAATATAAAAAAATTAGGTTAAAAGAAAAAATAAGAGAGATGTTTCCATGCCTTTTTTTTTACAATTGTACAAATATTAAAACATAAATGAATGATAGATGGTGATTATTTATCACTTTGTTTGCTTTAAGATTTGTATAACTTGTATTGGGAGGGAAAACACTAAAGTACTACTCAGAAAAAGCAAAGGTTCTCTTACTCTTACGGGGTGCTTGTGTGATTACGGAGGAACTGTAGTACTAGACCAAAAATGCAAATCGGGATGGATACTTAAAGAGAGAGGAAGCGGTGGGCCTTCAAAGAGAAGCAAGGGAATTATGGACAACCTTAGTCCATATGTTGCTCGTGAGCCGCCAAGTACCAGTCTTGTAATAGTACTGGCGTCAAAGGAACAATCCTTCACTTGCGGATCATTCGCGAGTCGAACTTGCTCTTTTTCCCTGAAGACTTGTTTGAAAGCTGAGTGCTTCAAAGGAGGATTAATTTGCTAGTCTTGGTCAGTTGAATCAAAAATAAACAAAGATTTTATTTATGCTTAGATTAGTGTTCTCCTCTGGGCCTGGGAGAGCCTCTTTTCTTTCCGCAATGGAATCGGCTTAAGCTCGACCTTTTCTTTCATTTCCGGGATATAAAAAAAAAATGGAGTTTTTCTTAGTTTAGAATATCAAAAGACATCCCACAACCCGGTCTTAGGTTCAGAGTCGCTTTGTGGGAACTTCAAGAGAGAGAAGAGAGATCATAGCTTAATATCAAAGGTCAGGTATACCTGCCTACGTTCGGCATACACATTCACTAGTTCCATTCGATACCTCTCTAACTTTCAAATACAAGAGCAAGGATGCCATAAGGGAGCCCTATGATCCATTTGAGTCGCAACCCTCTTTCCTTTTTTATTCGAGAGTAATCTTGACTTCTTCTTGATGATGTCCCTGTGAGTGAAACAGTATTCCTCTTCCTTAGTGAACTTGAAATAGAACAATATATTAGAGCATGTACAATAAAAGACCATCTCAGCTTATTCTAGCATATACATATCAACATGTGACTTGTGTCCTATGTGAAGGAACGAGAAAAGAGGAGAGAGAGAGAGAGAGAGAGAGAGAAGAGAACTGATGCTTCATTTGTCCCCAACGACACACGCGAAAATAGGCCTTGTCGTTGGCCAAGAGCCAGTGTTGGAGCCAACCAAACACATTTTGTTGACGTTTATGATCCTGTGCACTCTGCAAATTTCCTCCCCACCACATCATACACTCGAAAGATTTCAACATGGCACGCCAAATCCTCTCTTTCTCAGCCTAAATTTTATCCCCAATGCTAGATCCACTCCTCCATTATCGTTTCCTCTCTGATTTGAGGCATCCCACATCCACATCTCGCAATGGGAGTTGATGGTTGGTCGGTCAAAATGGCAGGTCACGCCGACGCCGTAGTCGATGTCGGGGTCCCCCACCACCCGCGATTGGTGGGGAGTACAGCTGATGCAGGCTAATTCCTAGGGCATGTTGACGCTGCAAAGGGTCCTCCGAATCTGGCTTCTACTGGGGAGCGCCACTGTCCTTGCTCTTCAGCTTCCCCTTCGGCACCTGCTCGGGCACTTGACCCACTTGCTGCAAGCCCTCTTCAGTTCCTTCCAGATCTTCTCCTCCTTCCAAGCCAGATTTTATCCCAGAGGAGGAAGAATGTTATGTGATTTCATCCAAACCGGATTTCATGATCTCCTCTAGTAGCTAGAACGTGTTGATTTCTTTTCAAAAAAGTGCATAGCTAGAACCACTTCAAGAATTCTAAGTTCAAGCATTGATCTTCAAGCAAAGACATCTTAATGTAAATCTTATTGCTAAATGGTAAAGTACATGCTGATATACTCTCGAGAGATGCCAGAGTTCTATCATCTTGCATGTCATACAAGGAAATAACCATAGTTGCATAATTAGAGTCTATGGCATTCTGAATGCGCAAGCCCTTTTCAGGTATTGGAGTTTTGAACTTCTAATACTTCATGATGCTGTTGTAGCCACCTCTCCAATTCTGTTCAAGTCAAATATTTCAATCCAGTAGCCATCAGGGTATGCCTTTCATTTTCCCTGTAGCCAAGAATGTTGATTACATCACTATTCTAACCAACAAATATGTGGAGTGGAAAGGAAAATAATCATTTGAGATAATGGAACACTCGATTAACAGATCATGATTAGCTAAAGAATAATAGTTAGCTAATATTATTAACTAATAAGCATGAATTAGAGCATCTCAACTATATTGTTAACTAGTAAGCATGAATTAGAGTATCTCAACTATCTTCATTTCTTCAAGATTTTAAGAGAGAAATTTTAATGTAGTTGTCAATAAATGATTTGTATGCATCCATTCTACTTTTGCATGCATATATTGAACTGCCAAGTGCAGATAATATGAGAGAAAAATTAAACTCATTTTGGCAAAATTTCAATGCATATCTCCATATATATCAACTTGTCAAATGCATCTAGCAGCACATATTCACTGCACTCCTAATAAGAAATTAACAAGAGCATGATACATATTCACTACAATACTCAACTGCACTTTGTCTAAATTGTTTTTACTCTGTTTATTCTGTTGGCATGACAGTAACGAATAGTGATATGATGTTTAATCTGATGTTGTATGCAAGTTGTCTATTCAGTTTTGCAGATAACATAATATTATCATATTTTGTCTAATTTTCAATGATATGGATTCTTGTCCACATGGTGGTTTCCTAAGTTATTTGCAGAGTCCATCTAATTTCCCTATTAACCAACAAAGTCCTCAACAACCCTTCATAACACCAAATTATCCATTTAATGGTGCTTCTCCATAGCATGCATTATCAAGTCCGAGAGATGAACCCCCTATTGCCATTGATAGTGGGCTTGAAGTAGCACCTACTGGTAGGACTGAGAAGCAGTCCAAATGGACCGAAGAGGAGGACTTGAGGCTGCTAAGTAAATTAGGTAGTAGGTAGTGAATCGTGTCTTCTTTTCATGCTTTATTATCATCACTGTAATATACAACTAATCTTTTGTTGCTAATATTGTAGGTGAGTGCTTGGTTGAACAACTTGAATAACCCAATCAATGGGAATTGCAAAAAAAATGAACGATATGGGAAGTCACTTCCGAGTACAATAGCACGACACCAAAAATCGATAAGACAAGAAAAGCAAATCAACGGCCATTTTCATAAATGTAAGAAAAAGGTTGGATGGTTTTGTACCGCTTGGAAGGAAGTTAATGCAATCTATGATAGTGGACAATCTGATGAATAGTTAATGGAGAAAGCTCATAAAATATACAAGGAAGGCTACAAGGACGGTCAGTTTCTATTAACGTATTGTTGGAGGATTCTCCGCCACCAACCAAAGTGACATGCATATTTGGAGAACAATGAGGATCCACAGAAAAGGAAGTTGGATGATGAGCTGGGGGAGAACACATCCACTGCTACTAATACCGAAGATATCCAACGTCCAATTGGGACTAAAGCTGCCAAGGCACAACGCAGTGGCAAAGTTAAAGGGAAGGCCAAGGCTTGTCCTTGAGAAGTGGACGAGGAACTCCATAAATTCATAGAAGTGCAAGCCACAGTTAACAAAGTTCACAATGAGATTCTAGAAATTCAGAAGCATGTTTCTGGTGAGAAGCTTAAATCAGCTCAACTATGGCCCTGTTTTGGGGGGGGGGCTTAAAGCTAACAAGCCTCCCAAACAGCTCAGTTTTTAAGTAACTTTTGATATAAGTCAAAAGCTATATATAACTAACAAAACTGAAAACTGAGTTGGACCTGCTTTTGCAGCTTATTACTGAGAAAAATTAGCTATTTATTAAACGGTCTCTTATGAAAAGTTATAGTCATTTTTCAGCACAGAAAATCAAAAAACAGTTTTTTAGAAAAGCTACAGCTCCCCCAAACAGACCCTATATCACCTTGCAGTAAGGGAGAACAAGGAGTTGGTTGTGCTAGAAGCATACCGAGATCTCATTAGGCAAGACACAAGAGAGATGGCTGACGATGTGAGATCTGAGCATGTGGTGGCATTGAAGTGTATGAGGGAGAAGTTGTTTTGGGAAAACTAAGGCGCTATTTCTAATCTATGTTTTAGGAAAAATGACCTAGTGTTATTTCCAATCTATCTCCTACAACCAATTAGTTCCATTCAGGTTTATATTTTGGATGGTTTTCCTAGCAATTCTATATAGTTTGAACAGAACCCATTTATTGTGAGACATTACTACTTGTGAATGATTTTAGGTTCTCTGCATACTATAAAACACGTGAATCATGTACTTTGTGGACAATTTAGCAGCAGTGTTCTAATCCAATTTGTTCTATGCTGTCATAAGGCTATTCACAATGCATTATATTTTGTCACAATACCCAAAACTGCCATGTCATATGATATTATAGAAGATACAACTATCCCAATGCATACCCAATGCATAGTATCATGGATTGTTTTTAGTCCCCACAAGATAATTAAATGCTAGATGTGTATGAGAATATGAATTGTGGGCCACTTAGATGATTCAAGTTTCAATGTCTATGATTTCGTGCCCAAGTGGTATCTTCCTCGAGATACATCTTTCTTCTCTCCTCTTAACTCTCTTGCCATATCATAAAAAATGCTTATGTGGCATGTATTAAATGGGTATGTTACCATGCACTGGGAATAGCCTAACTACCATGTAGTTAACAAGCAATCCCAAGAACATGCAGTCCAAACAAAAATGCAATCCCAGTAATAATTTATTCAAGCAGTCCCAAGAACATAGAGTCCAAATAAAAATGCAGTTCTAATGATAATTCATTTAAGCAGTCCTAAGAACATACAGTCCAAATAAAAATGCAGTCCTAGTAATAATTCATTCAAGCAGTCCCAATAAAATACAGTGCAAATAAAAATGCAACCATAGTAATTCCTATGCTTCTATATGAATAGTTCGAGCAGCATGCAATCCTACGTTACTATCATATTCCAAACCGTATGCTAGCCAGACCGTTCTTTTCAACAATTTTCCTTGGCGAGTGGTCTCCTGTTTCACCTTGCACGGCTGCGATGCGTACCCCGATGTGAACGTGGAGGTCCGCTTTCCGCCTCCTTCGGCATGCCTTGTTCTGTTTGGCAGCTCAGGACGCTCTGTCAGTGAGTGCGCTCGTGCGGTGACCTATGTTTATTTGCACCTGTCGTTTTGTACAAGCATCATGGAGTGCACGTAGTAGGCCCCACGAGCGTACATTTGTCAATCAGCACTGATGCGCCCATTAGTACGTACCACCACGGCACCAGCTGCAATGCCAGTCTAATCGGTTAAGGAGCACCACACATTATTTTTTAAAAAAACAAAAAAAGGTAGCACTACACATCGTAGTATCGCTTTCTTGCTTGTTAGGGAAAGAAAAATCGCCTTTTTCGTGGTCTGCATTACAGTAGTATGATTGGTTCTTGGTTCCCTAGCCAGAAATCAGTTACTCCTAGCAAGTCCTACGTGAGTAGGTGGAACTATGGAAGTGCTCCATGCTTCCAAAGGACATGAAAGTCGCAAATACTTGCGAGGAAAATTACAGCCTGGTTTGCGATGACACGTTACTTCACAAGGATTAAACGACCCTTAATCAGTAGATTTAATTTCCACATTAATTATCGGATAGAGATTTGTTCCGATAACTCGTTTTGAGTACCTTGGTCAAGAAGGATCTGCTCGGTCAAGCCCCATCTGCTGGTCGGAAGGCAGTGGCGGAGCCAAGGCCCGGCCAGGCCGGGCCCATGCCCGGGCTATGGTCTTGCGACATGGAACCTTGATTGTTGGAGAGAGGCTTGTTCATGGGCACCTTGATGGTTAGACGAGGGCGTCTACGGCGGGGACGAGGCACCTTGATGGTTAGACGAGGCCGTCTACGGCGGGGACGAGGGGCATTGTTGTTAGGCTTGCCCAGGCTTCAAAAAGTTCCTAGCTCCGCCACTGTCGGAAGGGAACGTAATTAGACATGTGGATCAGATCTTTTGACTAGGTATTAAATCCACTGTAACTAACCATATGCGGCAGTTAAAATGAAATGTGCGCCATTATCTATTTGAAATAATCGTATGAATATAATATCTTTCTGTGACAATAACCGTCCGACGATCATACTTAAAAGATGTCTCGCTAACACACTACTACTGAGCAGACCTTTATCTGGCCCATCGATGCGGGTTGGGCACAACCGGGACCGATAGTTACAACGATCCGGTTCAACGGCAATAGAAATTTGCAGGGGGCTTAATCTGGGTTCAAAGCAAGCGAATCTTGATGATCTAACATCGATGCGGTTAGTTTCACTAACCGGTACTAATGAGCGGGTCTCATTAGTACGGTTCGTGACACTAACCCAGATCGATGTTAGATCATCGATCTGGCTTTGTTTCCAACCGCTACTATGTCTACTAGGTTCCAATTTAAATTTCTTCCTCCTCCCGCTCTCTGCCCGGACTGATCATTTCGGTCTTGTGAAAAAAACAAAGGAGCTTGACCAAGAGCTTCAAGGAGGGGAGGTCTTTGCCAAATTTCAAAATTTTGGTCATTTTACTGCAACCAAGGTAACTAAGGTTAGTAACATCCTCCTCACTTCATTTGGTGTTAAATGGAGCCTCTTTTTGCTTGAATTATGAAGAATATTTGATCTTTTCCCATGATTGATGAAAGATTATGAATGTAGAGGAGGAGGTGCCCAAATTTCAAAATTTTGGTCATTTTACTCATAACCAAGGTAACTAAGGTTAGTAACATCACTCCTCACTTCATTTGGTGTTAAATGGAGCCTCTTTTTGCTTGAATTATGAAGAAAATTTGATCTTTTCCCATAATTGATGAAAGATTATGAATGTAGAGGAGGTGCTGCCCAAATTTCAAAATTTTGGTCATTTTACTGCAAACCAAGGTAACTAAGGTTAGTAACATCACTCCTCACTTCATTTGGTGTTAAATGGAGCCTCTTTTTTGCTTTGAGTTATGAAGAAAATTTGATCTTTTCCCATGATTGATGAAAGATTATGAATGTAGAGGGAGGTGCTGCCCAAATTTTAAAATTTTGGTCATTTTACTCACAACCAAGGTAACTAAGGTTAGTAACATCACTCCTCACTTCATTTGGTGTTAAATGGAGCCTCTTTTTGCTTGAATTATGAAGAAAATTTGATATTTTCCCATGATTGATGAAAGATTATGAATGTAGAGATCTAGCTTGATCTTTTCAAATAGGATACAAAAACTTGTTGTGTAAGCTTAGAATTTGCTTGGATTATAATGTAGCTCGCATTTAATGTGTGGATCTAGCTTAAATTTAGGTTTTAGTTCCATCGATCGATGAAGGATGAGGTTTGGTTGCACGTAGTTGGGGAGAGAATGGTGCATGGAAATCATGGAGTTTGGGATCTTCAAACGGCAATAGTTATGTGGAAAAGAAGAAATTTAAATTCATTTGCGAATTAAAATAATATCGTAAATATGAATGGCTTTATAGAAAAAATAAATAAAATAAATGATTGAATAATAATTTGGAAATGTTTAGGGTGTTACAATTTCAACATAGTATGGCGGTTGTTATAATTTTTAGGGTGTTACAATTTCAACATAATTTGCAAACAAAGCTGTCGTGAATTTTATTCAGAATTTTGAATCCAGACTCTGATCGATCAATTCTTTTTGTTGGTTGCAAAAACTTGTTGTGTGAGTTTAGATTTTGCTTGGATTATTATTTTGCTCGAATTGAAGGTGTGGATCTAACTAATATTTAGGTTTTGGTTCAACAATTCATTATCGGAAAATGAGCTAACAATTACCTTGATGTAACATAATGTAGATGGACCGGCGATGGATGTATATGGACCGACACTCCCCAGAGTTCTTGCAGGGTTTGCAAGATTTTCTTCGTGCGGCCGATGCATACACGACGTCAGGCTACATATGCTGTCCATACATAGATTGCAAGAATGAGAAGGAGTGGCCAAAATCCAGCCACCTCCACTTCCATTTGCTCACAAGAGATTTCATGTCAAACTATACTGTTGGACCAAGCACGGTGAAGAAGAGATTATCAGAAGACGGTGAAGAAGAAGAGGCGACAACAATATCCGGACGGCCAACACGGTTCTTTCAAAGATACATTGGGGGAGTTTGGTGATGATGACCTAGATCAGATCTTTGCGTGATGGAGAGGAGAATACATCGATGAAAGACATTACGAAAAGTTCCAACGCCTATGGGAGGACCACGGAACATCATTGTACCCAAACCGTCGACAGGGCCATAAAAGTTGCGTATCGCACTAGAATCGATGCAATGGAAGGCGACCAATGGATTGTCGATAAGGGATTCGACGAGTTGTTATGCCTCATAAAGAAGTTACTTCGAGAGGAACACACTACCCGAAACTACGTGCGATGCCAAACAAGTTATGCGCCCTTTGGGGTTGGAGGTCTGAAGATACATGCATGTCGTAATGATTGTATCCTTTATCGCAATGAGTATGAGGATTTGGAAGCTTGTCCGGTGTGCAAAACTTCACGATATAAGACCGGCATGATGACCCGGTGAGGTAGAGGGCAACGAAGAAGAAGAGACCTCTGCTAAGGTGGTGTGGTATTTCCTGTAATCCCGGTTGAAGTGTTTATTTGCGAACAAAGCGCATGCCCGGATGATGCGTTGGCACAAAGAAGACCGTAAGGACGACGAAGACTAAGGCACCTGGCGATGGATCCCAAAGGAGGAAAGTTGATAGAACATACCCGAATTTGCCGAGGATGCAAGGAACATAAGGTTTGGGTTGAGTACGGATGGGATGAACCCGTTCGGCGATATGAGCGGCCATCAAACACTTGGCCCGTGACTCTATGTATCTACAACCTTCCTCCTTGGTCGTGTATGAAGCGGAAGTACATTATGATGCCATTGCTTATCAAGGCCCGGCAACACGAAACGACATCGATGTGTACCTCAAACCGTTGGTTGAAGATCTGCTAACACTTGTGGAATGATGGTGTGCGTGTATGGGATGAGTACAAAAGAGAGCACTTCACTCTCGTGCATTGCTATTCGTAACCATCAACGATCGCTCGCACTTGGTAACCTATCGGGCCTATCTATCAAAGGATATAAAGCACCGCATACACCGCTTAGAGGATACGGACAGCAAGTACCTAAAAACTCTCGAAAGGTTATGTACATGGGCCTTTGTAGGTTCCTCCATATGAAGGACCCGTTCACGGAGGAAGGGTGAGAATTTTGATGGAGCAGAAGAAAGCGTAAAAGCCCATGCATCGTAGTGGGACGCTTGTATTTTCTTTGGTAAAGGATCTAAAAGTAGTATTTGGAAAAGGTCCTGGTAGCAAACCTGTCCCGGCTAAACAAGGTCACACGAAGGCCATTTGGAAGAAGAAGTCAATATTTTGGGACTTACCTTACTGGAAATACTTAGAGGTCCGCCACTCATTGGACTTCATGCATATCACAAAGAATGTCTGCGTGAACCTGCTAGGTTTCCTAGATATGTACGGCAAATCAAAAGATACACTTCAAGCACGAAAGGACCTAGAGCTACTGGGAATCAGGAACGACCTACATCCGGAAATGAGAGAGAAAGGACAACATTACCTCTACCCCGCGAGCTACACTCTGAGCAAGGAAGAGAAAAAAAACATGATTAAGTTCTTGAACAGTGTGAAGGTCCCTTCTGGATACTCCTCAAACATAAGGAGACTCATAAACACGATAGAGAATAAAATCATACACATAAAATCCCATGATTGTCACATGTTGATGACACATTTGCTCCCAAAGGGCGCCATTGCGAGGTATTCGCCAGATTGGGTGCGAGGACAATCATAAAGGCGTGTTCGTTCTTCAGCGGTGTCGCAGAAGGTCATCGAGTCGAATAAGGTATCTAATCTGCATTATGATATGGTCAATAGTCCGTTAGCCTTGAGATGATCTTCCTCCATCCTTCTTTGATATTATGGTCCATCTCATGGTCCACATTGTTAAAGAGATAGAAATTCTCGGACTGTGTTCCTCCACAACATGTTCCCTTCGAGAGGTACATGGGTATCCTAAAGAAGTATGTTAAATCGGTCTCGCCTGTATATTGCATTCTGCGAGGTGTCAAGACAGAGGAGGTGATCGAGTTTTGTGTTAGTTACATTCATGATCTGAATCCGATTGGCGTCCCTGTATCACGCCATGAGGGGAGGCTACGTGGAAAAGGGACTTTAGGGAGAAAAGAATCCTATAGCGACGATCTACTTTCATTTAAACAAGCACATTTCACGGTATTGAAACAAGCAACTGTAGTGGCTCCGTATATCTGTGATCACAAGATGAGTCTACGCGCCCAATACCCAGAGAAGTCAGATAAGTGGATTGCAGTCGAGCAAATGGATCATTTCGGTAGTTGGTTACAAAAGCAACTGTTGGAAAACCAGACAGACGATGAACAGTTGAAACTCTTGGCTCGGGGACCATCCACAACAATCGTATCATTCTAAGGGTATGATATAAATGGGTACACATTTTACATGACAGCCCAAGATAGCAAGAGCACCAACCAAAACAGTGGCGTTCGTATAGATGCCTTAGACAAAAATGGAAAGATGGACACCTACTATGGTTTCATAGAGGAGATCTGGGAGCTCGAGTACGGGCCATTAAAAGTCCCTCTGTTTCGGTGCCAATGGGTCAAACTGATAGCCGTGGATATCGATAAGTACGGTATGACAACTGTGGACCTCAAGCAAGTGGCCTATAGGGACGAACCGTTCGTGCTTTCGCTAATGATGTGACACGGTATTCTATGTGATGGACATGGACAACCGTCGAAAAAGCGAAGGAGAAGACTGGCGAGAGCGATCGGTAAGGCGCCACATGGTTCTTCGGGTAAAGAAGGATTGTCGGAGTTGAGGGCGTCACGGACAAAGAAGAGTATAATCAGTTCGATGAGCTGCCTCCTTTCACGGTGGACGTAGACATTAGTGTCCTGAATGATACGGAGGAATCTCCCTACGTACGCCGCGATCATAATGAAGGATCACTTGTAAAAGCAAAGTGTGTTAGCAAATAAGGATTGCTTTGGTTTCTTTTGTTGCAATAGACTACTAACATACTAGTTTCTCATTCCTCTAGTGGTTCTCCTGTTGCTCCTTTTGTTGTAATGAAGGATCAATAGTTAAACAGTAAATAAACAAAAAAATCTTTAAAAAATAGGCTAAATGAATCTAAAGTGGTAAAAGCATTTTTACAAATTATTAATGAAACAATCGTCAAACAGTACATAAAAAAAAGAAATCTTAAAAGCCATCAGTAAATAAAATAAAGAAATCTAGGGCTCTCGGGCGCCAAATCTGAGCCATCAGTACATCAGTCCCGGTTGAATACACCAACCGGTACTGATGGCTCAGATTTGGCGCCCGGGAGCGGGAGCCCTAGGCACTATCAGTCCCGGTTGGTGTATTCAACCGGGATTGATGTGAGTCATCAGTCCCGGTTGGTGTATTCAATCGGGACTGATGGTGCACCTATAAATCCCTGGCGCCGCCTCCTCTTCCCCAATTTTTGCTACTCCCGCCATTGTTCCCCAATCTCCTCCTCCTCCCGCTCGTTTGCAAAGACCTCCGACGACCGCCTCGCCTCCAACGACCCCACCGCTGTCCTCCTCGCCTCCCGCGACCCCACCGCCGTCCTCGCCTCCGCGTCGAAGCCATCGTTGTCCTCGCCTCGGACGCCTCGCCTCCGACGACCCCACCGCCTCGCCGTCGTCTCCAGCCATCCTCACCACCGATGACCTTGCTGCCGTCCTCCTCGCGTCCGACGGTACAGTGTATGTTCACCTTGCGGATTGATTCGGTTTTGCCATCCTCACTGGGATATGGAAATGAATGCCACTCGAGGGTTAACTAATATCAATTGTATTAGCCTATGAATCAAGTACTAGTTTAGCGAGCGTCTTTGTTCCATTTCTAGGTTTAACGTGCCTAGCTATACTGCCTTAACATTTACTATTCATCCATTGAGATTCTTATTGTTTAGTGGATATATAAATGCTGTAAAGTGTTAAGAAATGCCAAATTCTAGAGCCATATTTGAAAGGCATGGAGGTCAGAAGACTGGAGATGTTTAAGATAATTCATAACAATACATTGTATGTGAAGATTCTCAGCTCTCTCTGATGTGTTGGGTATGGGTTAGGAACTTAGGATGCTGGTATGACATTTTGGATGACTAGTGGCAGGGAGATGAGCTATGCCCTTGCATATATGTCCATCTACCTACTACGTGTCATCACTTGTGTTTTCTTACACACGGTTCCATTACAAATTATCTCTCTTTGGATCCATATTGGCTCATCTTAACAAATTGAGTAGTGAAAAGAGCCTTTTGTGCTTTTATCACCATGTAGCAAGTGCTTTATTCTTTGCACTTGTTCATTATTCTCGTGATTTGGACCTTGAACCGATAGAACTACATGCTAGAAAGGGTTGTTCAATTGCTAGTCTTTTGTTCACCGATATTACCTAGTCTGTGGTTCTCTTCGATATACCTACTCACAATGACCATTAGTGAAGAAATGAGTTCAACGATCGATAATAACAAGTATATGTCCGAATCTGCAGTTAATAGTTAGCGTTAGCGCCAAGGAAGCAAGCGACTAATAACTTGAGAAAATTATTATTGCTTATTTGCTCAATATTTCTTCAGCACCAAAGCAGCCATTCATGTCAATTCAGCACGCCACCGCGGGCTGCTGGCAATTCGCCGACAAACATGCTTGAACTTGCAGGCTGGTCAAGACGCCAGACCTTTCTCCAACGCGACATCGTGCCACTGTTGAGAAGGTTCGGGTCTCTTGATCGAGCCCTGTAAGTTCAAGAAGCATGGTGCCAGAGAGCCCCCAGACACCGAGAGGTGGAGCCATGAGGTGACATGCTTGGTTGATATGGAATGATCGCTTTCTTTTTGGTGTAATAGACTACTAACATTCTAGTTGTGGATTTATAACCTTATTTTATTTTTTGAAAATCATATTAGTGTGGAATAAAAATGATTCATTATTTTTATTGAGCAATAAGCAATAATATTCTAAAGAATATATGTATCATGTCAAATGTATATGTATCATGTGAATTATTCTAATTTCTTGTATGTTGAAATTTCTATGTATATGTGAAGTTTCTATGTATATGTGAGATTTCTATGTATTTGTGAAGTTTGAAATGTATATGTATCATGCCAAATGTATATGTATCATGTGAATTTTTCTAATTTATGGTGAATTTTGAAATTTCTATGTAAATGTGAAGTTTCTATATATATGTGAGATTTCTATGCATATGTATAAGTATACTTGTCGATAGTATTTGGCCGACTTACATTAGGAACATCTTCATGCGCCGTCACCCATCCTCTCTACTGCCTTCTTCCCCACCGCCTTTCACGCCATTTTAGAGTAGTACCATCACTTTACATGAAACGTGATCTATTTTCATTAATTTTCGTGCTTCTTCTAGACTAAGAAACGATTTATGGACGATGAAGGAATTGATCAAGAAGAATTTATGAGAAATTTGATTTTGGGATCCGGTGGTCATGAGTCGGCGAGCGTGAACTCCGCCTCATGGCCACCGAGGCCGATGAGGTCAGCAGAGCACGATGAGGCGGCATGAGGTAACAATCACCACGCTCATGATTGTCGGTTCCACTATCATGCTAAGCCAACATTCTCGACCCGCTCATGATTGTACCATGCTTTCAGATCGGTCAACCAAGCAGAAATCACGCCACGAGGTCCAAGCAAGAAGAAGAAGGCAAGACATGTTGTCACCGGTCGGCGAGACGGCCAACCTCTTGCACCCTTGAGGGCGCTTGGGCTGCTCAATTCGCATGCGGCGGCCCACGTTAGGGACCACGTGGCAATTAGCATGGCAAATGGGATCAGTCCTCAAGATACGAAGAACATGCTTTGGAACGATGTGAAGGAGACATTCACCTTCCCCAAGGGACCGAAGAGAAGGTGAAGAGTTACACTCAAGAAGATGGCTACGATTCCGCATTTATAAAAAGAAGTCGAACACGGAGTATATCAAGAAGAATCGAACGCCTCGACTTCAACAAGCACCCAAAGTTGCAAGATCACCGATGCTTAGAACTACAAGACTTCAACGAAGGTCAAAGTTTGAGTGAGAAGAATAAGTTGAATGCATGTAAGAAGAATTATCACCACCGACTCGCCCCGTGGTTACCGCCATGCAATACCAAAATGGGAGAAGAGGAACAGACTCGCTAGCGAAGGGTATCGCACCAAGAACAATGGATTGGCTCGACAGAGCAAAGCATTGGTTCTATGCTCACGGCGCGCCTTGATGATAACGGCAATGTCGTGGTTTGGGGAGGTGCTAAGAGATGTGGGCTGAAGGCTTGTACAACCCATCGAGGAGTCTTCCCAAGGTAGCTTTGTGCCAAACAGGAGAACGACGAGCTAACAAGGGCCTTGCAAAATCCAGAGCACCTCGACGACACGAGGTGCCTCGGCGTTGTCCCGTGGAAGGTTGGTTTCGCCAGACGCCGAGACCTATAGGAGTCGGGCGAGGAGCAAGGCTCAACAGACACAACAGCCTTAGTGTGCTTGAAGAATGCCTGAATCAAACACAGAGAGAATGCAAGAAGAGATCCAAGAGAGGTGCAACTAGCCTTGAGCCAACAAATATGAGACGGACCAAGAACCTCCAAGTAATCCTAACATCATCGCCTCCGGCAGCGAAAAAGCTCCTGGTCGCCGAAATTTCATGCATTTCTATATAGGGTAGAACTTTTCACTGTTGTAGCCAAAAAATATTTTTTCAAAGCTAGCCGCTATATGATTTTTTATTATTATAATGTATTTATAAAAAATAATAAAATTATAATGTATTTTTTTCAGAATTAGCCTCCACTCAGCGCATATAAAAATACACTGCACTACAATACCATGTCAGGTATTATATCAATGCAAATACATAATACCACCAGATTGCATTTTTTTTTCCTTATTTCGCTGAGTGGAGGTACGACAATGCCATGTGTCACAACATGGTATTACCACGCTCCTCGTCCGCAACAAACCAAAATGCCATGTTCCCCGTAAGTAGCATTTATGATTCAAACTAAATTTGCAAAAAAATTTAACAAAAGCTAATTCTAAAAATAATTTAAGGACTACAATAAAGGAAAAGTTCCCACAATACAACCTTATTTTTTTAAGTTACGTATGCAAGTCTACGCAAACTTACTCTAAAACCTATACCTATGCTATGTGAGCCACATGAGGATGAATTGACCACGCTTATCGATACTAGAAAATTTTTCGTATGAACACGTCACACAGGCCATTTTTTTCAAGTTTTTTTTGGCGGCGTTAATTTTTAAATCGTCAAATAATGAACGAAATGGGGAAAAATAGAGAGATAGAGTTGTAGAAATATCTCCTTCATTTAATTATTTGGAAAATATTGAGACCGAATCGAAAACCGCAAGGGAAAAAAGTCTAGAGGAAAAGGGTGGAAAATATTGAGACCGAGCCGAAAACCGCAATGGGGAAAAAAGTCTAGAGGTAAAAGGGTGTAAAATTATTAGAGATGACAACCTTCTTTTGTCGAAGTTTAATACTCTACGCTGTCATGAATAATAATACATGTTTTAAAAATATCGAGATCGACGCTGTCATGAGTAATAATACATGCTCTAAAAAATATCGAGATCGAGATGGGAAATCGAGGTGGGAAAAAGTATAAAGATAGAGCTGCACACATATTCCTAGGGACGAAAACATTTTATCCCGGGAAAAACGGAGAAAGGACCTAAACGTAAGGAGCAAGGACCGAATGTTACGCTTTGGACTCCGTCCGCTATCCCGAAAAATTAGAAAAGAGCTTGTTCGCGATTTGAATTTAACAGAGGTTCTTCCAGAAAACAAGACGAGGGATCTCAACGCGATTTTCGAAAATATCTTTCTCACGTAAAATCGCAAGGACCTATTCGTAATTTTTAAAAGGACTAAAACGTTAGGGAATTTGAGCGAGCCGACGCTTCGGCCAAATCGCCCGAGGCGTGAAGTTTGCAAGTAATAATAGAGGTAGTATTCCGCACTCATATCTTATGTACTAGATATTTCATGCGCAGATACGCCAAGGCGTTGTTTTTTTTTGCAGAAAAATCCATTTTTTTTTCGCCGTGTTTTTTTAAAAATCATCGAGGAAACGCGCGAATGGTTGAAAAACTAAAGTGCATCTCGCTATGCTTAAATCGAATGGTCCTTTTCGTAAAACATTGAATGATCAAAACGCCAATACGCTTTTTTTCTAGATCTATTTAAGGTCCCTCACGAAAAGATCCAAACGCCAATACTTTTTTTTCAGATTCATCTAGAGGAAAAGGGTGAAAAATTATTAGAGATGACAACCTTCTTTCGCCGAGGCTAACACTCTACGCTACCACCGAGTAATAATACATGCTTTAAAAATATTAGATTTTGTGCGCGATACGCCAGCATGGCGTTTTTTTCATGAGAAATATTTCTTTTTTCCGCTTGTGTTTTTTAAAAAATCATCGAGGAAATGCGCCAAACAATTGAAAAAACAAAGTGCATCTCAAGGCTATGCTTAAATCAAAAGGTCCTCTTCGTAAAAACAAATTTAATGATCCAAACGTCAATACATTTTATTCCAAAGATTCATCTAGAGGAAAATAGTGAAAATTATTAGAGACGACAACCTTTTTTTCGTTGAGTCTAACACTCTACGCGCCACCGAGTAATAATACATGTTTTAAAAAATATCAGAGATCGAGATGGGAAATCGAGCTGGGGAAAAAGCCTAGAGATAGAGCTGGACACATATTTCTAGTGACGAAAATATTTTTTCACGGGAAAACGGAGAAAGGACCTAGACGTAAGGAGCAAGAATCTGATTGTTACGTTTTTAGACCTGTCCGCTATCACCAAAAATTAGAAAAGGACTTGTTCGCGATTTGTTTTGCGTGGAATTTTTTTTCAACGGCGTTTTTATTTCAGAATCGTCAAATAATGAGCGAAACTACCGAAAGAATATAAATTTTTTCACTACAGAATATGCCGCCAAGTGGTCGCTTTTCAGAGGAAATTTTTTTTTTTTTTTCGACGCGCTTTATTTTCTAAACCGTCAAATAATGAACTAAACGGAGAAAAAATAGAGAGGTAGAGTTGTAAAATATCTATTTCGATGAATTATTTGGAAAATATTGGAGACCGAAATAAGAACCGCTTAGGGAAAAAGTCTAGAGGAAAAATGGTGAAAATTATTAGAGATGACGACCTTTTATTTGCCGAGGCTAACACTCTACGCTGCTCACCGAGTAATAATACATGTTTTAAAAAATATTAGAGATCGAGATGGGAAATTGAGGTAAGAAAAAGTCTAGAGATAGAGCCGCACATATTCCTAGTGATTTAAAACTGCTTTCCCGAGAAAAACGGAGAAAGGACATAGACGTAAGGAGCAAGGATCTGAATGTTACGCTTTTGGATCTCGTCTCGCTATCATGAAAAATTAGAAAATGGCTTGTTCGCGATTTGAATTTAACATGAGGTTCTTTCCAGAAACGGCGCATTTAAGGACCCGAACGTAATTTTGGAGAAAATATCTTCCTCTCACAAAAATCGCTAATGATCTATTCATAATTTATAAAAGGACTAAAATGCAAATACTTTTTGAGCGGAGCCGCCACGGCCGAGCCGAAAGCACGGCTTACCAAACGCTTTAGAGAGCGCGATTTCTTCAACATTTAGTAGGTAGTATGTGGCTAATTTAGCCACGACATGTTAGCGTAGAAGACTTAGTAACCTTGTTAGATACTGTATAGCTAAACGAAAACATAGTCAAGCATTATTGAGCAAGGCTCGAAGAAAGTTGGCGGCTATCTTCTATTTTTGTTGAAAGCGACAATATGTGTAACTATGTTAGCTTAAGAAATGTCATGGACGACACCAATACTTTTGTAAGTAAAAAAACAAATGCATATATGTATATCTAACCTATTAAAACCGAAGGATTTCCAGAGCAACCGAGCGCCACCGTCCGCCTTGCGATTTTATGAAAAACCCTTCTATTTCTTCAAAATTACGGATAGGTCCTCAGATAATTTTTGTGAGACAAAGATTTTTTAGCCTTCGCTTGGGTCCCCGGCATGGTATTTTACTTAAAAGCCTCCCGCTAATTTCAAATCGCGAACAAGTTCTTTCCTAATTTTTCGTGATAGCTAATGTGTCCAAAAAATAACAAACAGTCCTCGCTTACGCTCGAGTCCTTTCTCCGCTTTTTCCCGAAAAATGTTTTCATCACCAAAAAACTGAAAAAATGTTTATACGCCTAAAAAATCGAAAAATGTTTCACTACCAAAAAACCTAAAAATGTTTTCATTACCAAAAAAAACGAAAAAAGATTTCGCACCAAAGAAAGGTTTATAGCAACTGGGGATCTCGCTAACGGTCATAACCATGTTTTTTTAAACATGTATTATTACTCTATGAACACATAGAGTATTAGGCTCGACAAAAAAGATTGTCGCCTAATAATTTTTTCGCCTTTTTCCTCTAGACTATTTTTCACCGGGTGGTTTTATTTAACATGTACTATTACTCTGTGACGCCAGAGAGTATTAGGCTCGACAAAAGAAGATTGTCATCTCTAATAATTTTCCGCCTTTTTCCTCATGTTCACAGACGGCCATTCACTTTTATTTTCCCGCTTCAAAAAATCCCGATATTTTTTATTCGCTGGTTGTGTTCTCCGCTTTCCACGGAAAAAGTTTTTGTCACTAGAGATATGTGTGCAATTTATCTCTAGACTTTTTCCCCAACTCGATTTTCCATCTCGATCTCGATATTTTTTAAACATGTATTATTACTCTCAGAGACGCCAGAAAGTATTAGGCTTGACAAAAGAAGATTGTTATCTCTAATAATTTTTCCTTTTTTCTCTAGACTATTTTTCACCGTGGGTGATTTTATGAACATGTATTACTACTCTACGAACGATGAGAGTATTCGACTCGACAAAAGAAAGTTGTCACACGCTTTTTCTAAAAAACAGAAAACCAGGATTGCACAGCTTTTTCCCATAAATATCAAGCGATCAAGTTTCGCGACGCAGGAAATAAATTACATATGCCACAATGTAGCGCGTCATTATCTAGTTAAACTAAATCAGGTAAAAATGAACCGTTCATACTCGAGGATGAGTAAAAATAAAACCGCAACATATACGCGGTGTGGTCCTACGTCCTGCCTACTTTGGTTGGTGGTGGTCCTGCGCTGCATTAATCTCCTCTGGCTAGCACCACCACGTGCCGGAACTAAGCAACAGAAGACTACAGGGAAGGAAAATTCTGGGACTTGTTGATTGCTCGTCTTTGACCTTTTCGGTTGAGTGTGGAATCTTCTCCGATGCATCGTCCCTATCCCCTCCCGCGGCTGCGTGCGCGTTTGTTTCATATTTACTTTACATAAAAAAAATTATAAATCTATTATTTTTCCTGATTGTGAAACGAACTGCAGCAAACGCGTAACACTTATTATGGTATGAGAGTACAGTAGATGATGTGATCGTAACTTCTTCAATGGATATAATTGATATTTACCGCTTTATTAATATAAAAAATTAGGTTAAAAGAAAAATAAGAGAGATGTTTCCATGCCTTTTTTTACAATTGTACAAATATTAAAACATAAATGAATGATAGATGGTGATTATTTATCACTTTGTTTCTTTAAGATTAGATAACTCAGACGAGTGAAACACTAAAGATTACTCGTAAAAAGCAAAGGTTCTCTTACTCTTACGGGTGCTTGTGTGATTACGGAGGAACTGTAGTACTAGACCAAAATGCAAATCGGGATGGATACTTAAAGAGAGAGGAAGCGGTGGGCCTTCAAAGAGAAGCAAGGAATTATGGACAACCTTAGTCCATATGTTGCTCGTGAGCCGCCAAGTACCAGCCTTGTAATAGTATCAAGGCCAAAGGAACAATCCTTCACTTGCGGATCATTCGCGAGTCGAACTTGCTCTTTTTCCCTAAAGACTTGTTTGAAAGCTGAGTGCTTCAAAGGAGGATTAATTTGCTAGTCTTGGTCAGTTGAATCAAAAATAAACAAAGATTTTATTTATGCTTAGATTAGTGTTCTCCTCTGGGCCTGGGAGAGCCTCTTTTCTTTCCGCAATGGAATCAGCTTAAGATCAATCTTTTCTTTCATTACTGGGATATAAAAACAATTGATTTTTTCTTAGTTTAGAATATCAAAAGACATCTCACAACCCAGTCTTAGGTTCAGAGTCGCTTTGTGGGAACTTGAAGAGAGAGGAGAGATCATAGCTTGATATCAAAGATCAGGTATACCTGCCTACGTTTGGCATACACATTCGCTAGTTCCATTTGATACCTCTCTAACTTTCAAATACAAGAGCAAGGATGCCATAAGGGAGCCCTATGATCCATTTGAGTCGCAACCCTCTTTCCTTCTTTATTCGAGAGTAATCTTGACTTCTTCTTGATGATGTCCCTGTGAGTGAAACAGTATTCCTCTTCCTTAGTGAACTTGAAATAGAACAATATATTAGAGCATGTACAATAAAAGACCATCTCAGCTTATTCTAGCATATACATATCAACATGTGACTTGTGTCCTATGTGAAGGAACGAGAAAGAGGAGAGAGAGAGAGAGAGAGAGAGAGAACTGATGCTTCATTTGTCCCCAACGACACACGCAAAAATAGGCCTTTGTCGCTGGCCAAGAGCCGTTGTTGGAGCCAACCAAACACATTTTGTTGACGCTATGATCCTGTGCACTCGCAAATTTCCTCCCCACCACATCATACACTCGAAAGATTTCAACATGGCACGCCAAATCCTCTCTTTCTCAGCCTAAATTTTATCCCCAATGCTAGATCCACTCCTCCATTATCGCTTCTCTCGATTTGAGGCATCCCACATCCACATCTCGCAATGGGAGTTGATGGTTGGTCGGTCAAAATGGCAGGTCACGCCGACGCCAGTAGTCGACAAATGGGTCCCCACCACCCGCGACAGGGGGGAGTACAAATGATGCAAAGCTAATTCCTAGGGCATGTTGACGCTGCAAAGGGTCCTCCGAATCTGGCTTCTACTGGGAGCGCCACTGTCCTGTTCTTCAGCTTCCTTCGCACCTGCTCGGCACTTGACCCACTTGCTGCAAGCCCTCTTCAGTTCCTTCCAGATCTTCTCCTCCTTCCAAGCCAGATTTTATCCCAGAGGAGGAAGAATGTTATGTGATTTCATCCAAACCGGATTTCATGATCTCCTCTAGTAGCTAGAACGTGTTGATTTCTTTTTCAAAAAGTGCATAGCTAGAACCACTTCAAGAATTCTAAGTTCAAGCATTGATCTTCAAACAAAGACATCTTAATGTAAATCTTATTGCTAAATGGTAAAGTACATGCTGATATACTCGAGAGATGCCAGAGTTCTATCATCTTGCATGTCATACAAGGAAATAACCATAGTTGCATAATTAGAGTCTATGGCATTCTGAATGCGCAAGCCCTTTTCAGGTATTGGAGTTTTGAACTTCTAATACTTCATGATGCTGTTGTAGCCACCTCTCCAATTCTGTTCAAGTCAAATATTTCAATCCAGTAGCCATCAGGGTATGCCTTTCATTTTCCCTGTAGCCAAGAATGTTGATTACATCACTATCCTAACCAACAAATATGTGGAGTGGAAAGGAAAATAATCATTTGAGATAATGGAACACTCGATTAACAGATCATGATTAGCTAAAGAATAATAGTTAGCTAATATTATTAACTAATAAGCATGAATTAGAGCATCTCAACTATATTGTTAACTAGTAAGCATGAATTAGAGTATCTCAACTATCTTCATTTCTTCAAGATTTTAAGAGAGAAATTTTAATGTAGTCGTCAATAAATGATTTGTATGCATCCATTCTACTTTTGCATGCATATATTGAACTGCCAAGTGCAGATAATATGAGAGAAAAATTAAACTCATTTTGGCAAAATTTCAATGCATATCTCCATATATATCAACTTGTCAAATGCATCTAGCAAAGACATATTCACTGACTCCTAATAAGAAATTAACAAGAGCATGATACATATTCACTACAATACTCAACCGCACTTTGTCTAAATTGTTTTTACTCTGCTTATTCTGCTGGCATGACAAGAATCTAATAGTGATATGATGTTTAATCTGATGTTGTATGCAAGTTGTCTATTCGCTTTTGCAGATAACATAATATTATCATATTTTGTCTAATTTTCAATGATATGGATTCTTGTCCACATGGTGGTTTCCTAAGTTATTTGCAGAGTCCATCTAATTTCCCTATTAACCAACAAAGTCCTCAACAACCCTTCATAACACCAAATTATCCATTTAATGGTGCTTCTCCATAGCATGCATTATCAAGTCCGAGAGATGAACCCCCTATTGCCATTGATAGTGGGCTTGAAGTAGCACCTACCGGTAGGATCGAGAAGCACCCAAATGGACCGAAGAGGAGGACTTGAGGCTGCTAAGTAAATTAGGTAGTAGGTAGTGAATCGTGTCTTCTTTTCGTGCTTTATTATCGTCACTGTAATATACAACTAATCTTTTGTTGCTAATATTGTAGGTGAGTGCTTGGTTGAACAACTTGAATAACCCAATCAATGGGAATTGCAAAAAAAAAATGAACGATATGGGGAAGTCACTTCCGAGTACAATAGCACGACACCAAAAAATCTGATAAGACAAGAAAAGCAAATCAACGGCCATTTTCATAAATGTAAGAAAAAGGTTGGATGGTTTTGTACCGCTTGGAAGGAAGTTAATGCAATCTATGATAGTGGACAATCTGATGAATAGTTAATGGAGAAAGCTCATAAAATATACAAGGAAGGCTACAAGGACGGCCGCTTTATTAACGTATTGTTGGAGGATTCTCCGCCACCAACCAAAGTGACATGCATATTTGGAGAACAATGAGGATCCACGTAAAAGGAAGTTGGATGATGAGTCGGGGAGAACACATCCATCGCTATTAATACCGAAGATATCCAACGTCCAATTGGGACTAAAGTCGCCAAGGCACAACGCAAAGGGCAAAGTTAAAGGAAGGCCAAGGCTTGTCCTGAGAAGTGGACGAGGAACTCCATAAATTCATAGAAGTGCAAGCCACGCTAACAAAGTTCACAATGAGATTCTAGAAATTCGTAGCATGTTTCTCGTGAGAAGCTTAAATCACCAACTATGGCCCTGTTTGGGGGGGGGGCTTAAAGCTAACAAGCCTCCCAAACAAATTTCGCTTTTTAAGTAACTTTTGATATAAGTCAAAAGCTATATATAACTAACAAAACTGAAAACCGAAAATCGAGTTGGACTCGCTATAAATTTTATTACCGAGAAAAATTAGCTATTTATTAAACGGTCTCTTATGAAAAGTTATAGTCATTTTTCAAAGATGTAAAATCAAAAACAGCTTTTTAGAAAAGCTACAGCCCCCAAATGCATTCTATATCACCTTGCAAGAAGGGAGAACAAGGAGTTGGTTGTGCTAGAAGCATACCGAGATCTCATTAGGCAAGACACAAGAGAGATGGCGATTTATGTGAGATCTCGAGCATGTGGTGGCATTGAAGTGTATGAGGGAGAAGTTGTTTTGGGAAAACTAAGGCGCTTATTTCTAATCTATGTTTTAGGAAAATGACCTAGTGTTATTTCCAATCTATCTCCTACAACCAATTAGTTCCATTCAGGTTTATATTTTGGATGGTTTTCCTAGCAATTCTATATAGTTTGAACAGAACCCATTTATTGTGAGACATTACTACTTGTGAATGATTTTAGGTTCTCTGCATACTATAAAACACGTGAATCATGTACTTTGTGGACAATTTAGCAGCAGTGTTCTAATCCAATTTGTTCTATGTCATTATAAGGCTATTCACAATGCATTATATTTTGTCACAATACCCAAAACCGCCATGTCATATGATATTATAGAAGATACAACTATCCCAATGCATACCCAATGCATAGTATCATGGATTGTTTTTAGTCCCCACAAGATAATTAAATGCTAGATGTGTATGAGAATATGAATTGTGGGCCACTTAGATGATTCAAGTTTCAATGTCTATGATTTCGCGCTCAAGTGGTATCTTCCTCGAGATACATCTTTCTTCTCTCCCTCTTAACTCTCTTGCCATATCATAAAAAATGCTTATGTGGCATGATTAAATAAGATGTTACATACGACTCGAATAGCCTAACTACCATGTAGTTAACAAGCAATCCCAAGAACATGCAGTCCAAACAAAAATGCAATCCCAGAATAATTTATTCAAGCAGTCCCAAGAACATAGAGTCCAAATAAAAATGCAGTTCTAATGATAATTCATTTAAGCAGTCCTAAGAACATACAATCCAAATAAAAATGCAGTCCTAGTAATAATTCATTCAAGCAGTCCCAATAAAATACAGTGCAAATAAAAATGCAACCATAGTAATTCCTATGCTTCTATATGAATAGTTCGAGCAGCATGCAATCCTACGTTACTATCATATTCCAAACCGTATGCTAGCCAGACCGTTCTTTTCAACAATTTTCCTTGGCGAGTGGTCTCCTGTTTCACCTTGCACGGCTGCGATGCGTACCCCGATGTGAACGTGGAGGTCCGCTTTCCGCCTCCTTCGGCATGCCTTGTTCTGTTTGGCAGCTCAGGACGCTCTGTCAGTGAGTGCGCTCGTGCGGTGACCTATGTTTATTTGCACCTGTCGTTTTGTACAAGCATCATGGAGTGCACGTAGTAGGCCCCACGAGCGTACATTTGTCAATCAGCACTGATGCGCCCATTAGTTCGTACCACCACGGCACCAGCTGCAATGCCAGTCTAATCGGTTAAGGAGCACCACACATTATTTTTAAAAAACAAAAAAGGTAGCACTACACATCGTAGTATCGCTTTCTTGCTTGTTAGGAAAGAAAAATCGCCTTTTTCGTGGTCTGCATTACAGTAGTATGATTGGTTCTGGTTCCCTAGCCAGAAATCAGTTACTCCTAGCAAGTCCTACGTGAGTAGGTGGAACTATGGAAGTGCTCCATGCTTCCAAAGGATATGAAAGTCGCAAATACTTGCGAGGAAAATTACAGCCTGGTTTGCGATGACACGTTACTTCACAAGGATTAAACGACCCTTAATCAGTAGATTTAATTTCCACATTAATTATCGGATAGAGATTTGTTCCGATAACTCGCTTTTGAGTACCTTGGTCAAGAAGGATCTGCTTTGGCAAGCCCCATCTGGCCGGTCGGAAGGCAAGGGCGGAGCCAAGGTTCGCCAGCCGCCCATGCCCGCTATGGTCTTATGCGACATGGAACCTTGATTGTTGGAGAGAGGCTTGTTCATGGGCACCTTGATGGTTAGACGAGGGCGCCTACTAAGGACGAGGCACCTTGATGGTTAGACGAGGCCGCCTTACCACGGGGACGAGGGCATTGTTGTTAGGCTTGCCCAGCTTCAAAGTTCCTAGCTCCGCCAATCGCTTAAGGAACGAATTAGACATGTGGATCGATCTTTTGACTAGGTATTAAATCCATCAGAATTCAACCATATGCGCGCTTAAAATGAAATGTGCGCCATTATCTATTTGAAATAATCGATGAATATAATATCTTTCGCGATAATAACCGTCCGACGATCATACTTAAAAGATGTCTCGCTAACACACTACTACGTAATCGATTTTAATACCGCCCATCAAGACGTAAGAGACAACCCGACCGATAGTTACAATAGCCCTGCTCAACTAAGAATAGGGTCACGGGGGCTTAGTACCTGCTCAAAGCAATCGAATCGATCGATGATTTAACATCAAGACGGGCAGTTTCACTAACCCAGATTAATGAGCGGTTCATTAGTACGGTTGGGACACTAACCCAGATCGACAGTTAGATCATCAAGACGGCTTGTGTTTCCAACCGCTACTATGTCTACTAGGTTCCAATTTAAATTCTTTTCTCCTCCCGCCTTCTCGCCAGACCGATCATTTCAAAGGCGCGAAAAGAACAAAGGAGCTCGCCAAGAGCTTCAAGGAGGGGAGGTGCCCCCAAATTTCAAAATTTTGGTCATTTTACTCGCAACCAAGGTAACTAAGGTTAGTAACATCACTCCTCACTTCATTTGGTGTTAAATGGAGCCTCTTTTTGCTTGAATTATGAAGAATATTTGATCTTTTCCCATGATTGATGAAAGATTATGAATGTAGAGGAGGTGCTGCCCAAATTTCAAAATTTTGGTCATTTTACTCGCAACCAAGGTAACTAAGGTTAGTAACATCACCTCACTTCATTTGGTGTTAAATGGAGCCTCTTTTTTGCTTGAATTATGAAGAAAATTTGATCTTTTCCCATAATTGATGAAAGATTATGAATGTAGAGGGAGGTGCTGCCCAAATTTCAAAATTTTGGTCATTTTACTCGCAACCAAGGTAACTAAGGTTAGTAACATCACTCCTCACTTCATTTGGTGTTAAATGGAGCCTCTTTTTTGCTTTGAGTTATGAAGAAAATTTGATCTTTTCCCATGATTGATGAAAGATTATGAATGTAGAGGGAGGTGCTGCCCAAATTTTAAAATTTTGGTCATTTTACTCGCAACCAAGGTAACTAAGGTTAGTAACATCACTCCTCACTTCATTTGGTGTTAAATGGAGCCTCTTTTTGCTTGAATTATGAAGAAAATTTGATATTTTCCCATGATTGATGAAAGATTATGAATGTAGAGATCTAGCTTGATCTTTTCAAATAGGATACAAAAACTTGTTGTGTAAGCTTAGAATTTGCTTGGATTATAATGTAGCTCGATTTAATGTGTGGATCTAGCTTAAATTTAGGTTTTAGTTCCATCGATCGATGAAGGATGAGGTTTGTTGCACGTAGTTGGGGAGAGAATGGTGCATGGAAATCATGGAGTTTGGGATCTTCAAACGGCAATAGTTATGTGGAAAAGAAGAAATTTAAATTCATTTAAGTAATTAAAATAATATCGTAAATATGAATGGCTTTATAGAAAAAATAAATAAAAATAAATGATTGAATAATAATTTGGAAATGTTTAGGTGTTACAATTTCAACATGACTGTAAGTGTTGTTATAATTTTTAGGTGTTACAATTTCAACATAATTTGCAAACAAAGTCGCTGTGAATTTTATTCGTAATTTTGAATCCGCACTGACGATCAATTCTTTTTGTTGGTTGCAAAAACTTGTTGTGTGAGTTTAGATTTTGCTTGGATTATTATTTTGCTCTAATTGAAGGTGTGGATCTAACTAATATTTAGGTTTTGGTTCAACAATTCATTATCGGAAAATGAGCTAACAATTACCTTGATGTAACATAATGTAGATGGACCGCGATGGATGTATATGGACCGACACTTCCAGTAGTTCTTGCAGGTTTGCAAGATTTTCTTCGGCGGCCGATGCATACACGACGCCAAAGCTACATATGTCAGTCCATACATAGATTGCAAGAATGAGAAGGAGTGGCCAAAATCCAGCCACCTCCACTTCCATTTGCTCACAAGAGATTTCATGTCAAACTATACCGTGGACCAAGCACGGTGAAGAAGAGATTATACAGAAGACGGTGAAGAAGAAGAGGCGACAACAATATCCCTGACGCCGCCAACACGGTTCTTTCAAAGATACATTGGGGAGTTTGGTGATGATGACCTAGACCAGATGTCATGGATGGAGAGGGAGAATACATCGATGAAAGACATTACTAAAAGTTCCAACGCCTATGGAGGACCACGAACACCGTTGTACCCAAACCGCCGACAGTATTATAAAAAGTTGCGCATCGCACTAGAACTCGATGCAATGGAAGGCTACCAATGGATTGTCTCGATAAGGATTCGACGAGTTGTTATGCCTCATAAAGAAGTTACTTCCAGAGGGGAACACACTACCCAAACTACGACGATGCCAAACAAGTTGTCCGCCTTTGGGGTTGGAGGTACGTAAGATACATGCATGTCGAATGATTGTATCCTTTATCGCAATGAGTATGAGGATTTGGAAGCTTGTCCGGCAGCAAAACTTCACAAAGATAAGACCAGCGTGATGACCTGTGAGGTAGAGGGCAACAGAAGAAGAAGAGACCTCCGCTAAGGTGGTGTGGTATTTCCTCAGAATCCCTGCTGAAGTGTTTATTTGCAACAAAGCGCATGCCCAGATGATGCGCTTGGCACAAAGAAGACCGTAAGGACGACGGAAGACTAAGGCACCTCACCGATGGATCCCAAAGGAGGAAAGTTGATAGAACATACCCGAATTTGCCGAGGATGCAAGGAACATAAGGTTTGGGTTGAGTATGATGGGATGAACCTGCTCGGCGATATGAGCAGCAGCCACAAAGATTTGGCCCGTGACTCTATGTATCTACAACCTTCCTCCTTGGTCAGGTATGAAGCGAAGTACATTATGATGCCATTGCTTATCCAAGGCCCGGCAACCTCGAAACGACATCGATGTGTACCTCAAACCGCTGGTTGAAGATCTGCTAACACTGTGGAATGATGGTGTACGGTATGGGATGAGTACAAAGAGAGCACTTCACTTACGCGCATTGCTATTCAGAACCATCAACGATCGCCTGCACTTGGTAACCTATCGCCTATCTATCAAAGGATATAAAGCCCGATACACCGCTTAGAGGATACGGACAAAGCAAGTACCTAAAAACTCTCGAAAGGTTGTGTACATGGGCCATCAGAGGTTCCTCCATATGAAGGACCCGCATGAGGAAGGGTGAGAATTTTGATGGGACAGAAGAGAAACGAAGAAGCCCATGCATCGTAGTGGACGCTTGTATTTTCTTTTGGTAAAGGATCTAAAAGTAGTATTTGGAAAAGGTCCCGTAGCAAACCCGTCTCCGCTAAACAAGGTCACACGAAGGCCATTTGGAAGAAGAAGTCAATATTTTGGGACTTACTCATCGAAATACTTAGAGGTCCGCCACTCATTGGACTTCATGCATATCACAAAGAATGTCTCAAGGAACTCGCTAGGTTTCTAGATATGTACGGCAAATCAAAAGATACACTTCTGCCAACGAAAGGACCTAGAGCTACCGGGAATCAGAACGACCTACATCCGAAATGAGAGAGAAAGGATAACATTATTTCTACCCGCGAGCTACACTCGAGCAAGGAAGAGAAAAAACATGATTAAGTTCTTGAACAAAGGTGAAGGTCCTTCCGATACTCCTCAAACATAAGGAGACTCATAAACACGATAGAGAATAAAATCATACACATAAAATCCCATGATTGTCACATGTTGATGACACATTTGCTCCCAGTGGCGCTGCGAGGTATTCTGCCAGATTGGGTACGAGGGACAATCATAAAGCTGTGTTCGTTCTTCAACGCGGTGTCGCAGAAGGTCATCGAGTCGAATAAGGTATCTAATCTGCATTATGATATGGTCAATAGTCTGGTTAGCCTTGAGATGATCTTCCCTCCATCCTTCTTTGATATTATGGTCCATCTCATGGTCCACATTGTTAAAGAGATAGAAATTCTCGGACCTGTGTTCCTCCACAACATGTTCCTTTCGAGAGGTACATGGGTATCCTAAAGAAGTATGTTCAGAATCGTCTCGCCTGTATATGCATTATGCAGGTGTCAAGACAGAGGAGGTGATCGAGTTTTGTGTTAGTTACATTCATGATCTGAATCCGATTAAGGCCCCTCAGATCACGCCATGAGGGGAGGCTACGTGAAAAGGGACTTTAGGAGAAAAGAATCCTATAGCGATTTATCTACTTTCATTTAAACAAGCACATTTCACTAGATTGAAACAAGCAATCAGAGTGGCTCAGATATCTGTGGATCACAAGATGAGTCTACGCTACCAATACCCAGAGAAGTCGATAAGTGGATTGCAATGAGCAAATGGATCATTTCGTAGTTGGTTACAAAAGCAATCGTTGGAAAACCGCATGACGATGAACAGCTTGAAACTCTTGGCTCGGGACCATCCACAACAATCGATTATTCTAAGGGTATGATATAAATGGGTACACATTTTACATGACACTTAAGATAGCAAGAGCACCAACCAAAACAAAGGGCGTCAGATAGATGCCTTAGACAAAATGGAAAGATGGACACCTACTATGGTTTCATAGAGGAGATCTGGGAGCTCGAGTACGCCATTAAAAGTCCCTCTGCTTTGCAAGCCAATGGGTCAAACCGATAGCCGTGGATATCGATAAGTACGGATGACAACTGTGGACCTCAAGCAAGTGGCCTATAGGGACGAACCGTTCGTGCTTCGCTAATGATGTGACACAGTATTCTATGTGATGGACATGGACAAAGAATCGAAAAAGGTATGAGAAGATCGGCAAGAGCGATCACCGAGGCGCCACATGGTTCTTCCGTAAAAGAAGGATTGTTTGAGTTGAGGGCGCCACGACAAAGAAGAGTATAATCACTCGATGAGTCGCCTCCTTTCACTTGTGGACGAGACATTAGTGTCCTCGAATGATACGGAGGAATCTCCCTACGACGCCGCGATCATAATGAAGGATCACTTGTAAAAGCAAAGTGTGTTAGCAAATAAGGATTGCTTTGGTTTCTTTTTGTTGCAATAGACTACTAACATACTAGTTTCTCATTCCTCTAGTGGTTCTCCTGTTGCTCTTTTGTTGTAATGAAGGATCAATAGTTAAACAAGAATAAACAAAAAAATCTTTAAAAAATAGGCTAAATGAATCTAAAGTGGTAAAAGCATTTTTACAAATTATTAATGAAACAATCGTCAAACAAGACATAAAAAAAGAAATCTTAAAAGCCATCAAGAATAAAAAGAGAATTAGGTTTTAGCGCCAAATCGAGTTATCAAGACATCACCCTGCTGAATACACCAACCGCATCGATGGCTCAGATTTGGCGCCCGAGCGGAGCCCTAGGCACTATCACCCCTGCAGGTATTCAACCGATTGATGTGAGTCATCACCCTGCTGGTGTATTCAATCGGACCGATGGTGCACCTATAAATCTCGGCGCCGCCTCTTCCCCAATTTTTGCTACCCCGCCATTGTTCTCAATCTCCTCCTCCCGCTGCTTGCAAAGACCTCCGACGACCGCCGCGCCAACGACCACCGCCGCTGCCCTTCCTCGCCCGACGACCCCACCGCCGCTGCCCTCGCTCAGGCGAAGCATCGTTGCCCTCGCCGGACGCTTCGCCCGACCACTCAAGGCTGCCATTGCCGTTTCCAAACCATCCTCACCACCGATGACTTGTGCTGCCTCTCCTCAAGGTCCGACGAGACAAGGTATGTTCACTTTTGCGATTGATTCGGTTTTGCCATCCTCACCGATATGGAAATGAATGCCACTCGAGGGTTAACTAATATCAATTGTATTAGCCTATGAATCAAGTACTAGTTTCGCAGAACGTGCTGTTCCATTTCTAGGTTTAACGTGCCTAGCTATACTGCCTTAACATTTACTATTCATCCATTGAGATTCTTATTGTTTAGTGGATATATAAATGTCAGAAAGTGTTAAGAAATGCCAAATTCTAGAGCCATATTTGAAAGGCATGGAGGTCAAGATTGGAGATGTTTAAGATAATTCATAACAATACATTGTATGTGAAGATTCTCAGCTCTCTCTGATGTGTTGGGTATGGGTTAGGAACTTAGGATGCTGGTATGACATTTTGGATGACTAGTGGCAGGGAGATGAGCTATGCCCTTGCATATATGTCCATCTACCTACTTCTGTGTCATCACTTGTGTTTTCTTACACACGGTTCCATTACAAATTATCTCCTGCTGGATCCATATTGGCTCATCTTAACAAATTGAGTAGCTGAAAGAGCCTTTTTGTGCTTTTATCACCATGTAGCAAGTGCTTTATTCTTTGCAATCGCTCATTATTCTGTGATTTGGACCTTGAACCGATAGAACTACATGCTAGAAAGGGTTGTTCAATTGCTAGTCTTTTGTTCACCGATATTACCTAGTCTGTGGTTCTCTTCTCGATATACCTACTCACAATGACCATTAGTGAAGAAATGAGTTCAACAAATGATAATAACAAGTATATGTCCGAATCATTGTCAGTCAAGTAGTGGGCAAAGCGCCTAAGGAGGCAAGCACCTAATAACTTGAGAAAATTATTTACATGGCAATTGCATGTCACTCAGCACGCCACCTCGCACTTGCTGGCTCACTTCTGAAACAGCTTGAACTTGCAGGCCGGTCAAGACGCCAGACCTTTCTCCAACCATGCGACATCGTGCCTACTGTTGGAGAAGGTTCTGGTCTCTTGATCGTGAGCCCTTGCAAGTTCAAGAAGCATGGCCGCCAGAGAGCCCCAGACACCGAGAGGTGGAGCCATGAGGTGACATGCTTGGTTGATATGGAATGATCGCTTTCTTTTTGTGTAATAGACTACTAACATTCTAGTTGTGGATTTATAACCTTATTTTATTTTTTGAAAATCATATTAGTGTGGAATAAAAATGATTCATTATTTTTATTGAGCAATAAGCAATAATATTCTAAAGAATATATGTATCATGTCAAATGTATATGTATCATGTGAATTATTCTAATTTCATTGTATGTTGAAATTTCTATGTATATGTGAAGTTTCTATGTATATGTGAGATTTCTATGTATTTGTGAAGTTTGAAATGTATATGTATCATGCCAAATGTATATGTATCATGTGAATTTTTCTAATTTATGGTGAATTTTGAAATTTCTATGTAAATGTGAAGTTTCTATATATATGTGAGATTTCTATGCATATGTATAAGTATACTTGTCGATAGTATTTGGCCGACTTACATTAGGAACATCTTCGGCGTCGTCGCCCATCCTCTCTACCGTCTCTTCCCCACCGTCTTCTACGCCATTTTAGAGTAGTACCATCAGCTTTACATGAAACGTGATCTATTTTCATTAATTTTCGCTTTTTCTAGACTAAGAAACGACATTTATGGACGATGAAGGAATTGATCAAGAAGAATTTATGAGAAATTTGATTTTGGGATCCGTGGTCATGAGTCGGCGGAGTGAACCCGCCTCATGGCCACCGAGGCCGATGAGGTCAGCAGAGCACGATGAGGCCGGCGAGGTAACAATCACCACGCTCATGATTGTTTGCCCACTATCATGCTAAGCCAACATTCTCGACCTGCTCATGATTGTACCATGCTTTCAGATCGGTCAACCAAGCAGAAATCACGCCGAGGTCCAAGCAAGAAGAAGAAGGCAAGACATGTTGTCACCGGTCGGCGAGACGGCCAACCTCTTGCACCCTTGAGGGCGCTGGGCTGCCTCAATTCGCATGCGGGCCCACGTTAGGGACCACGTGGCAATTAGCATGGCAAATGGGATCAGTCCCCAAGATACGAAGAACATGCTTTGGAACGATGTGAAGGAGACATTCACCTTCCCCAAGGGACCGAAGAGAAGGTGAAGAGTTACACTCTCAAGAAGATGGCGGTCGATTCCGCACTTATAAAAAGAAGTCAACACGGAGTATATCAAGAAGAATCGAACGCCTCGACTTCAACAAGCACCCAAAGTTGCAAGATCACTAGATGCGCTTAGAACTACAAGACTTCGAACGAAGGTCAAAGTTTGAGTGAGAAGAATAAGTTGAATGCACGAAGAAGAATTATCACCACCGACTCGCCCCGGTGGTTACCGCCATGCAATACCAAAATGGGAGAAGAGGGAACAGACTCTAGCGAAGGGTATCGCACCAAGAACAATGGATTGGCTCGACAGAGCAAAGCATTGGTTCTATGCTCACGGCGGCGCCTCTTGATGATAACGGCAATGTTGTGTTTGGGGAGGTGCTAAGAGATGTGGCGTAAGGCTTGTACACCCATCGAGGAGTCTTCCCAAGGTAGCTTTGTGCCAAACAGGAGAACGACGAGCTAACAAGGGCCTTGCAAAATCCAGAGCACCCCGGACGTACACGAGGTGTCGGCGTTGTCCCGTGGAAGGTTGGTTTCAGCCAGACGCCGAGACCTATAGGAGTCGGGGCGAGGAGCAAGGCTCAACAGACACAACAACTTAGTGTGCTTGAAGAATGCCTGAATCAAACACAGAGAGAATGCAAGAAGAGATCCAAGAGAGGTGCAATTAGCCTTGAGCCAACAAGGCGAGACGGACCAAGAACCTCCAAGTAATCCTAACATCATCGGCCCCTCAGGCAGCGAAGCAGTGCGCTCCTGGGCTGCCGAAGCGGACTTGGACAAGTATCCCAGAGATTTACATCGACAATGGACACCTTGTGAGCTGCATATCCAAGCGCGAACCTTACCTTCAAGGCGCCGATGGCATGGTTCACCCATTAGAGCCGGGCATTTTATCCATGGCCAACAGATACCGCGTGGTACTCCAAGGTCTCTTGGAGGAGGTTCGCCAGGTACGAGGACCTTGACCTCGAAATTCTCGGAGGTGACGGACTACGGCTAGGAGAGGCAAGACACAATTTCATCCTGTGGCGCAAACGGTACATAATTTTTCGAGATAACATGGACGTGTCCTCTTCGCGAAGAAGCCCGAGAAGAAACCCGCTCCTCTCAAGAAGGCGCCGACTCCTACACCACCTCCTCGCATATAAGCCCGACAAGAAGACCGCCTCCTACACCATCTCCTCGCATATAAGCCCGAAGAAGCCTGCCTCCTCCCAAGAAGGCGCCGACTCCTACACCACCTCCCGCGCACATAAGCGCCACAAGAAGCCCGCTCCTCCCAAGAAGGCGCCACCAAGGAAACAAGCCACCTCGGCAAGAGCTCCTAAGAAGATGGGGTCCTCCACCCAATCCAAGAAGTGGTGAACTTCCGGCGGTAGATGATATGAACGATGAGGAGACCAAGAAGATAGTAAAAGGAGAGGTAACTAAATTTCTTAAACCCAAGTCACCGTAAAAGAAGGTTCAACTCGCATGTAAGAATTTTATAAAGGCTTAATGACTATTAAAAATTTGAAGGATAAAAAGAAATGCCTCGCCAATCAAACTACGAAGCACATTGAGTAAGGAATGCCCCAAGAAGAAGATGTCACCGAGGAAGGGTAAGGAGATGCAACAATTCTTCGATGAAACCGCCTTAACGCAAATCAAATATTAGGCACGGAAAAGATTGAGTTTGCCCAAGTAAAATGGTTATTTAAAGTGGGCGGGTCATTGGTCAGGCATGAGGAGCTTCCCAAGCTAACGACAAAGATGCGGCAATTTCATGAATGGTACTTGGACGCGACCAACCATGGTCTACAGATGTTCGCTGTCAAGTTTAAGCAACAAGATTTTTTTGGCGGTGAAGGTGAATTTTTGTCGATCGACTACATATATGATCTATACTGACATGACGCCTCAACGTGAGCTTGATGGGTTGTCGGACTCGTAAGTGTCTTAATTATTTACAAAAACTATCGTGCACTTCCTTGTACTATACTAACTTGCAAGCCTAACTAATTTCTTATGTAGCATGGAGATACAAAGATGCCGAAGGGATCGATTTTCTACATAGGCTTCATGGACCCAGAGTTATCAACGAGACAACCGTTAGAGACCACCCAAGCGAAACAGAGACTAACGATTCAATGCGCTAATGGGTCAAAGATATAAGTCAAAGATATATCTAGCCTACTCATTTGAGTACGTGTTTTCGCATTCACCTCATTCTACTCCTTTTTCATAACACGATGTTAGAACTAATTAGTTATCTACGCTGACACATCTATGTATAGTTTTTATCGATTCTTCTTATGATCGAGCTAGATTGTAGCTCGATCACAATTATAGACTCATAAAGGAGACCAGCTTGAAAAGTATCAAAACTTTATCGACATGCTCAACCGGTATTAATTCTTGTTCCTTTCATTATCGTATTAGTTCTATTTCCTTCAATTTGAAACAAATTCTAATCATGTACAATTCAGAATCACATGTGTAGTGCATTCACACGGTTCCCGCTAAAAACGTATGATTCAAGGAGAAATTTGACATTACAATTGCCTCTCGTAACGATATCATAATGCTAGCTTTTTAGTTAGTTAACTTAATTTCCTTGCATCCATTTCACGCTTTCAACTTTTTCCACCGCAGATCTTGACTCAGCCGCCGGGTAACAATTTATGTGGCTACTATGTATGCGAGTTTATGCACACCCAAACCGGAGCCGTTGGCCGCATGCTAAAAGGCAACAAGGGGGTGAGTAAATATAATTACTAGCTTTAATGATGTATAGGTACTCCTTATATCTTGTACAAATTCAAGTATTGATTAGTTAATGACTTAACGATAGGTGCCTCAATATTTGGCGGAATAAGGTTCGGAACTCTCACCGGCACGAGTGAGAGCAATTCAGGAGCAACTCGTCGGCTTTATTTATGATGTGGTCTTAAATCCAAAAGGCGAGTTTCATTTAACTAAATTTTAACAGTGGTGCCCTTCGATATGACCAATTGAATCGTCAGGTTTACATCTACGGCTAGCAAGAGCGATGCGCGTAAAAGATCCCGATGAATGTATGAAAAAATACTAAAGTTGTAATTAAAATTGTGTACATATATATTGATACATTAGACGATGAGCGTAAGAACAAATATGTGTACATATTTGTATACATTAGATGTAATTAAATTTGTTAATGAATGTTCAAGGATTTAATTATCGTGCAAAGTGCATGATTGATTATCTGTGCTTTTAATTAGTTGTGATTTAACACACACAATATATATAATAGCTATTGGAGAAATAGACCTATATATATATAAAACATCAAGATCGTTGGAGAAACCAACCGGTATTTATGAGGGGTTTGATCAAGACTGCTGGAGACGCCAACCCAGCATCGATGAGGTCCTCGGGGTTCCCGACGCTACGCCACGCAGAATTCGAACCCAGATCGATACTCTATCATCAAGACGGTGAGAGAACGGGATCGATGCCCTTGAGCATCGGGCCCCGGATGGCTCGCATCGTTCAAAAACCGGTACTAAAGGCAGTTTTGGACCGGAACTAAATGCCTTTTCCGTAGTAGTGACAACAACTGACGTTCACGTGCGGGATTCACGAACCAATGAGACGTCAAACTGCGGGTTGCAACTACCACCCTTTTGATGCTTTATAAGGAGTGGTGCTAGGAAATAGAGAACACATTGAAATTTTTTTGTAGCCATAACATTTTGCACCCTATTTGTATGCTTTAGCAATACATAAACACAAAATGTAGGGTCATTTTTCTCTCCAGAAATGACCCGTGTCTATCTAAAACACCATATATCTTCCTCAGTGATCTCGACGGTCATGTTCTACATTTACTTACAGGATCAATGGTAATTCGCCGACACTGCTCCACGGCTAATTGCATTGTTTTTAAGATTTGTGTTTATTTGATTTCGAGGAGATCATAATGCAAGTAACTAGTAATACTAGTGAACAGTAAGGCATAGGGGTGACGGCCTTTGGAATTATTTTTTTTAAAAAAAATTACAGAAATAATATTCTGAATTAAAATTTTACAAAAATACCCATTTATCGCTATTTTAATTGGTGACAGTTCTCTATCGCCAATTGAAATGGCAACAGAGTCTCTGTTGCCATTTCAAATTACAACAGAAAGCTGTAACCGTTGGCGACAGCTCTTTATAATCATTGGCGACAAAGACTCTGTCGCCATTTGAATTGGCGACAGAGACCTATCGGTAATTTAAATCGCGATAGGAGTGTATATTTGTAATTTTTAAAGTTGTATATTATTTCTGTAATTTTTTATTAAAAAAATATTATTTCAAAAAAATTCACGGACTTTGACTCCGCCCGTAGGCTGGTTGTTCCATAGGCCGGACCGGAGCATCTGCATAATGGGCTAATCCATTCGTCCAGTACAAGTGGTGTACGTTAGAGTTGTTCAGTGTAGCTCAAGGCCCCTGTGCTTCTCAAATGCAAGTCTCATTGTCTCAAACATGTGACGTATGTAACATCCCAAATTTTAGCTTTTTATTTATTTAATATTAATTTATTGCAATTTATGCTTTTTGTGAATTTTCTGGATTTATTTGGATTTTCTGAGATTTATTTGAATTATTTTAGAATTAAAGTATATTGCTTTTGCCAAAGATTAATTATAAATAGATAATTTTAAAATAAAATTTTACCAAAAATATTTTATTTAAGCCCAGGAGGTCTCAAGGTATTTTTGAGATTTTTCTGGGAATTTTTCTGATATTTGTTGTCTTAAATAAATTAAACTATTTTTCCTAATTATTTTAATTAGAAAAGCCAGAAAAACCCTTTGTGAATAAAGACGTCAAGACGCATGACCCATCAGGCGCGCTTAAGCCCGCCTGCTCGCCCGATTCATGCAACCCACTCACCATCTTCTAGAAGGACGCTTCTAGCCGTTGATTCCGATCGAATGGACTTTATCAAGCCACGCCATTTAATGAAATCCTAATCGTTAGCGGTAGTCGGATCTTCATCGCACGACCTTCATCAACCAACACCGATTCGAAACCCTATCCTACCCGCCGCCGGATCGAGATCACACGATCGTGGATCGCCGTCTTCAACCCGGACCAGAGTCCCGCTCGAACGCTGCCGCCGCTGGTCCGAGGAAACCTTCCAAGTTTCGCCAGAGGGTATTTAAGGGCCGTGGTACCTCCCGAGGTTCGCCAGAGCCCGAGCCGCTTTTTTCTTTGCATCAACGCCGGAGGAGCACCGGCGCCGCAGGACTCGCCGGAGTGCCGGGGACTTGCGCCGAAGTTTTGTCGCCGACGGACTTCTTCCGCCGTGGGTTTCGGATTTGAGTTCACCGAAGTCGCGCCAGACCGCTCCGCCGATCGTTGGTCACCGAAAGCACCGGAGCACCGCGAGGGAGGTCGCTGCCTTCATCTCCCAGAATTTTGCACCGCCAAGACCGCCATCGCCGCTCACGAGCAACACCACCGTCGGATCGAAGATCGGATCGTCACGATCAAGCCACGTCATGAGTAAGCAACAGATCGCTTCGGATATTCGCCACCAGATGATCGAAGGTGAATGCCCACGATTGAGCCACGTTGTCTCGGCACAAGAAACCACTCGTAAGCCTTACCCGCCGATCTAGATCCATGGCTATCACTTCGCTCGCTATTAGATTGAACAGTAGTCGTTAGATTGGTTTTGAGCGGTCGAGATAGTGCCACGTGTTAGCCGCACCGACTCAATAAGAAGGTCGACGTCACCGACGCCATAAAAGCGATTTTCTTTTATAAAAATAATTCGTTAATTCGGATTTTCCAATTTTATGGATTTTTCAGGAATTTGAATTTTCCGAGGGCTCGTTCTCCCTCATACGAACTCCGATTGAGGCAATTCAAATTCCTAAAAATTTGTAAAATTGAGATCTATCCAATGGTGATTTTTTTTGGATTTTTAGAATTTGTTTGTTCTTTAGTTTTGGTGTTTATTTGCTATTTCTTCTCGATTTGCGTAGACGTTGAATTGTGCGAGGCTTCGGAGGAGGAATTGGCAACTCAAGAACCATTTTCAGATCAAGACCAGGAGCTTAACCAAGGCAAGTTTTGCTTTGATCATGTTGCACCCATGAGTAGATAGTTGCTATTTTGATTTACTTTATTGCATGTTATTTTATGTGTATAAATGATTTCAACCTAAATTTGGGATTAGCTAATATACCCTCTGAATTACACCCTACCTTGCTAATTGTATGCCATAATCCACTTGTCACCTTAGGTTGGTTCACTACAGTTGATTAATAATGAAATCAACATGGATGGTTAGATCGAATTAGAATTTCTTAGCCATGCCACGTCATCACATGTTCATGAAATGTTGATTATTAATCTTGACTAATGGAATATGGAACAATGATATTAATTTGTGTGTCATGTGTGGTCACACAAAGAGATTGAGTTGTCGTGGCGGGGAAGTCACACAATGATGTTGATTTGTGAGTAGCACATGGTGCTTGATAACCAACGGGGTGGTAATCACTTTAGATTAGAGCAAGTGGTGAAGGGCAAGTGTGCCAGGGTGGGCCCAGTGGGGCAAGAGGGTATGTGCAAGCTAGTCTTGCTTTAATCAATCCTAAGGACTTAACCTTGCGAGCCTTTGACCTGAGTCAATCATGCAACCACATGTTCATATGGGGCAACTTAGTGAATAATTTGTAAAGTCTTAGCTTGAGTGCTATCGTGGTGGTGTGAGTCCGTGTACGGAGGAAACTCACATGGCACAAGGGGGGCTCATAGGTGGTGTAACCTTCGTTTGAAACCTCACGGTAGTATCGGGTTAAGGTGATGCATTGTAAAGGCTTTGTTATGATCATTCGCCTGTGTGGTGCATGGTTGTATCGTGTGGGTAAAGTGCATAACCTCTGCAGAGTGTACAAACTATTCGGATAATCGAGCTCACGGTATTGAGCAAATCTCGGGGATTACAGTCAAGGGTTAGTTTAATAAAATGGACAACTGAATGGGATGGCAGGATGCCATATGGATAATGGAACTTGACTTAGGATGGAAACTTGATTTACTTGAGAACCTTGAATCTATTACTGTTATTATTTGTTTTACTGTCTTTCCAATCTATGTATTATATGTGTTCTTAAATGTCGCCATCGCAAGTAAACCCTTAGCCATTCTTTGGAATAAGCCTTGCATATAGTTATGGTAGGAATGCATTCAGGCACAACTTGTTGAGTGCTTTTGTACTCACCCTTGTTTATCAACAACCAACAACAAAGGGATGAATCATCGCCGTTATTGGAGGAGGACTTTCAGGTGGACACGAATCACTAGGCCAATCCTTATCAGTCGCCTGTGGTGTGCTGATGGGACATCTACGTCTTTTGCTATATTTTCCGCTGCATTTGTTTAAGTTTATTTCAGTCTAGCCCATGTGGCAGAATAATGTAAGTGATTATAAGATCATACACTAGTTATATTAAATAAATGAAGTCTTATTATTCTTATCGTTGTGTATGATATGATGCTTACCGATGTTAAGCTATGTGCACTAGCGTTGATCCTGGGAATAGTATAGTAAAACACAGTGGATTTGAATTGGTGAATTCGGGTCCTTACAACGTAGCACCACTGTGGAATGTTAAGCTTTGAAAATTACGTACACACTGTCTTTGCGGCTCGTTGTGAGCCGTCTTACAGCATAACTAGGATGGATAGCGCGCTATGCCGCGCCGTGTGGTGTAAGGTATATGGCACCGTTGGATGTATATAATCAATAATTACAAAGTTGAGAAACCAACAGTATGGTGCACACAAAGTAGCCAGAATGCTATATATGTATATGGACATGTTATGTATCGTAATCAACACCGATTAAACATGGATTAGCCCATTCCAAGTTCATACATGATTTGTACATCTCATGAACAATACAACTTCTACATACTTATAGGGAAAAATGATTTTTGCAAACAAAAATCTGCACTAATAAATATCGCACACATCTGCTTGTCGACATGCAAATCAAACAGACTCATCGAGAATAAAAATCCAAAACCTTCGCTATGCCCTCTATCATAACACCACGAGAGATGGTAGAATATAATTCACCGCTTTGTAGCACATCACAGCTCCTAAAAAGCATATCAAAACACAAATGGTTTAACAACTATTAAGGAATTATAATATATGCATTGCCTATATAGCAATGTATGCCACAGCAAATTCTGAATATTAACCAACGCTCTAGATTTATTAACAAATCCTATAATCACTGCTTTTCCTCTTGCCGCTTTATAGAACTTTGCACATCTCTTCTTCACCATGTGTCCGACCTTAAAGGACATAAATCGTGACAATATATAGCCAAGATAAGAAACCACATATTGAAACAAGTAGGCAATAATAGCTTGATTGACAAATATCTTGGGCAAAGCAAAATTCTTGCATTCGCCAAATTTTTTCCTTCCTCTTTGCTTTATTGTGTTGCTGAGAACCTAGATTCCACAAGACATCAATGATCAATGCAACAGGAAGTTTCGTGCTATCACAAATTCACAATCGGCTTGCAAGAACAACCATTTGACTTCGAACATCTCTTCTTCAGCCACAGGTCTGACCTAAAAGGATATAAATTGTGACAATATTTAGTCACGATAGAAAAGCACCAACATCAAATCATAGATGAGGTATGGCGCTAAAAGAAGCTAGTAATGGAAAGGTAAGATTGGGAACAACAAATACAATGCAAGCAAGACTAATTAGGATAATGACAGTTCTTTTGCATGACATAATTTCATATAATGTGTGGGTTAGCGTGCTCAAGGATCACGATCAGAAGCCACGAGCAATTTAGAACAGCCACGAGTATAACAAGCACCTCGACATGCATGTGGTAAAATAAATAAAGATATTTTAGCAAATGGTCCTTTCAATGTTGATAAAGATTTGTATCCCAGAAAATAGAAATAATTGTCTGCTGCCGTAAAGCTAAATAACGCAACAATATGTATTCCTTATAACCTAAAATGTAGGTAAGATATGATGGACCAAAAAAGATCTACCAAAGATATATACAAGGCATCCTGAAAAATAGACCTAAACAAAACCCTCCAAAATATGATGTAAATATACGTAAACAACTGAACTTTCTCTCATGGGCTATGAAAGGAGTGCAAAAGAAAGAAAGAAAGAAAGTAATTAGACAATAAAAAGGAATGATCCTAACCTTCCTTACCTCAAGAATAAATCCTGCCATCCCATGTGATAAAGCCGCCGCTAAAGAAAAAGGTAAAATGAATGTCTATCCAAAATTAGCAAAGAAGAGTACGGAACAATCAAAGGTTTCATGGATGAGCTCGAACATGTATCTAGGAAGCAACAAAACACTAATCTGCTAGAGAATTTGTATATTTTTGGCATCGATAATAAATAGACATACTTTAGATCACCTTCTAGTTCTTGGACATCCGTATTCATTATTTGACAATATTGCCATCTGTGGCAAAAGGCATGCTATGTTAAATAAAGATGTGCCCGCCGGATTACGCTTAGCATTAATACATCTTAGAACTAATGTGTCTCATATTCAACACAATGCTATCCAAAAGCCAAAAAATGAGAAGAGGTATGTTATAAAGCACAATGCCTTGTTGGAGCTAGCTCACCACCTCAAGCACACTATAAAATCTCTAAGAACAAACACAATTATCGACCAAGCTTAAATATCCTAATTAAGAGAGATACATCTATGATTACGGGTCGACTCTAGTAAACGCCAAAAAAGGCCACCAGATAGGTATCTCGTCATACTTTATCGACTTCATATTACCTACATCATTTTTCTACCCACGGTACCTAAAAGAAAAGACAGACGCTCTCCTCCCTAATCGGAGGACAACAATGAAAAATGTAGAAACATAATATCTACCAGCCATTCAAGCCAATGGAGGAATGGCACCTAAAACAGCACCTTTCGTGTACAGACCAATTTAATCTGTTTATCTGAAGCTCAGCCTTTCATCACCAAAGCCTGTGTTTAATCTGCGACAATAAGTCAAGAGAAATAATGATTTGAGTAACTCTACCACTAACCTATATTTAGTTGGCCACAGTAAATGAAACACATAATAATAAGCTGGTGAGCTTTTAGTATCTAGCTTAGATTGTATTTCGATTAGATGAAGCACATCCCTGGTGCAGGCCACAAAAGTCCAAGTACTCCACGAAGACAGGAACTATGAAGCAAAAATGCAGAAGTAAAACTAACATGTAACTAAATCGTGGAGAAAATAATCCTCACCAAACTCCAAAAACTTGGCCACTCTATCTCCGGTCAGGGGAAGAAGGGAGCGAGGGAGGCAGGAGGTCAAGATCAAGAGATCTTGATGGCAATATCGCCCTTATATGAGATAATTCCTTCTTAGATATTCATAAATATTTATGCATCGAAAGAGCACTCTATTACTTTTGACCATCATCATCCTTTTGTCCAGAAGACCCGATCATGTCAGAATTACTTAATAGTTCAATCGCAAGACATGGGAACAAATCCACAAACCCTAGAATCCCAAATTGAAATCGAATCGCACAAACCAAAGCTAAATCACCGTGAAAATAAGAACGCTTATGAAATGAAGAAAATATCATGGAGAAAAATAGATCATACCTCTAGAATTGCCTTCCAAAGAGCCTCGCACTCCAGTCGCCGATTGAGGATGAGGCAAACAAAATATGTGGAGGCTACATGCAACGAGAAGACGCAAGCCATCGAACCCAAAATCACTACCGAGATGGCGCCACGCAATCGCCACCAATCCATCAGGATCTCGACCACCGTGTCAACCACCGTGTCACCGTAAGAAGAGGAGAGAGACAGAGTAGCGATAAGACCGACGAGCGCAAATGGTCTGTGGCTTCCGCAGGAGGCGAGGGAGGTTGGCGCGAGCAAGGTGTAGAGGCCGGAGGGTGGCGGCGACGCCGAAGGGTCGACGGCAATTTCTGCCGCGCAGGGCAGAGAGTCGGTGCCCCCACGGTGGCGGCGTGCTCGAAGATCACAGGGGCTGCACGCGCGAGCAACGGCAGGAGTGGGAAGCCAGGACGCATTATCAATCGTTGTAGCACAGCCAACGCAAGGAACAGACGGTACCGATCCGAGCGAACGCCTGCTAAAAAGCGACCGGGGAGGTAAACGCAATTTCAAACTTTCTGGAGGGCCTAAACGCGAGCGGCGACAGGTGGCACGGCTGGCTGGTCGCCAATCCCAGGCTCTTTATATTAGAGTATACTAGTAACGTGGGCGCGGCGCACGCCGCGCCACAGAGTGCTAGCCATAATACGATATCTAGGTCTTTTAGGATAAATTCTATGTAATCTTAAAAAGATTTTGAGAAAAACGGAAAAAGGATCTTCTTTTCCTGAATCTAACACTATATACGTTCACCCGTCAATAATACATGCTTCGAAAAATACTATAGATCGAAGTGGGGAAAAATACAAAGATACAACCGTACGCATATTTTTCACTACAGAAAATATCAAAAACCGAGTTATGGGGAAAAATAGAGAGATAGAATTGTAGAGATAACTCTTTCGACGTTTTTTTTGAAAATATTGGAAACCGAGCTAGAAAACCGAGGTAGGGAAAAAGTCTAGAGGAAAAAGGGTGAGAAATTATTAGAGATGACAACCTTATTTTGTTGACCATAACATTTTACGCGTTCACCGAGTAATAATACATGTTCTAAAAATATTAGAGATCGAGTTGAAAAATCGAGCTGGGGAAAAAGTCAAGAGATAGAGATACACACATATTTTTAGTGACGAAAACATATTTTTCAGGAAAAAACGGAGAAAGGGCCTAGACGTAAGTAGCAAGGACCTATTCGTTATATTTTTGGACCTGTCCGCTATCCTGAAAAACTATAAAAGGGCTTGTTCGCGATTTGAATTTAACGGGAGTGTTTTTCTATAAAACGGCGCACGAGGGACCTAAACGCGATTCCGGAAAAAATATCTTCCCCTCACAAAAAATCGCGAAGGAACTATTTGTAATCTGCAGGGACCTATTCGTAATTTGAAGAAATACAAGGAGTTTTTCGTAAAACAACAAAAGTTAACACGTGGATGGCCTCCCTATCCTGGAACCTTGCGAACTTTAATTTAGAGGATGATTACGCAGCTGGTTCTGTACACAGTTTCTGATATCTTATTTCTTTAAACCATTTTTGATATCTTATTCAGATGACACAAGTTTACAAGTAGCACAACGTCTAACAATTGAAATCCACACCTCCAATAGTACCCTTAGAGGAGAGAAAAGAAAGCAAGAAAAATAGTCACATACAAGTGCAGTACAGCTAGTTCTCCCTCGGAGAATTTACTGCAGTAGCGGGAGGTGTAGGTGAAGAAGGTACGTGAGCATAGAAGCGGGACACACACGGCGCACGCAGCCTATACACAGTACAATACTATAAAAAAAAGATTTACATTAACCCTCTCATCATTAATAATTTTAAAAAACCGTCTGTGATAATTGATCATTACCAACGGTTTTAGACTAAAATTGTCAATGATGACTGCTATCGACAGACAATTTTAGACAAAACCGTCAGTGATGAGATACACATCACAAACGATTTTTGCCAAGAATCGTCAGTGACAACTTTCATTGACATCACTGATAGTTTTTTTTTCAAAAACCGTCAGTGATGAGAATTTTCTAGAAATAAGTATAGAGAGCCCTGACGTACTTAGTATTTTAAAGATTTTTCGAGCTATTTTTGCGATAGCTATGATTGAGAGGCGATCTAGTGAAAGAAGATTGTGGATTTAGAAGTGTGATTGTAGATCCTTTTATTTTAAGTGATCTAAGGTTAGTAATTAGTTCTAACTATATTATATTCAAGATCTAACTTGGTAAAGAGTGAATTGAAGATAGTTTAGATCTAGCTTGGTGTATATTCATTTGTTCTTTATGATCTAAAGTAGTAATTAGTTCTAATTGCATTATACTCAATATGTAGCTAGCTAGATAAAGAGAGAATTAAAGATTCTAAGTTTAAACATAGTTCATGTATAGATCTATTTGTTCTTTGTGATTTAAGAAGTTAGGTTGGTAAGTTTAAATACAGCTTATATGTAAATTGTAGATCAGTTTTTTTTATCTAGCATGGTTTATGATTTAGGGTAAGGTTTAGCTAGTTAATTAGTACTTCAATTTAAGAATGTGTGCATGTGCACTTCTAGTGTATTTCATTATTTAACACTTATTGTTATACATAGTGTAAATGGACTGAAGAGAATGTGTGCATGTGCACTTCTAGTGTATTTCATTATTTAACACTTATTGTTATACATAGTGTAAATGGACTGAAGTTATATGTGCGTTGAGAACCATACGAGTATCGAGTACATTAATAGCGTCTCTGCTTTTAGAAGAGCTGTAAAGAAGGATATGTTTAACAAGGGGTGCAATTTATGTCTTGTCCATGCATTTAATACGAGAATCTAAAAATGTTTCTAAGTACACTTGATTCTAAGAGGTTTTAAAAGGGATATACATATTGGACTAGTCACGATGAAGAGCAGATTATAAAGAAAGTAAGTAGTATTAACATCGTCGATAAAGTCAACGATATGCCGGATGATATCTATTGTGCTTTCGATGAGGATAGATTTCACGATGACAATATGAATAAGATGTCGCGCGACGTAGAAGGAACCATGATGAGTGAGAGTATGAAAAATTTCAGGGCTTGATGGACGACTCAGAGAAAACTTTGTTCCTAGGCTGCAAGTCCAGATACATAAGCTTTTTATCCGTGCTTGAACTGTTAAAATTGAAGGCAAGCAACGGTTGGTCCGATAATAGTTTCATGGTGCCATTAGGTCAGTTAGCATACATGTTTCTGGAGGGAAACAAGTTGCCGACAATCACCTACAAAGCTAAGAAGATTTTTTGTCTCTTAGAAATAGAAGTAGAAAGAATAATGCATATCCAAACGACTGTATCCTCTAATGCAAAAAGTACACAAACTTGTATGTATGCCCGGTGTGCAACGCATCCCGGTACAAGTTTAAAAATCAATCAGATGACGACGACGATGACATCGAATTGAAGACAGGACCTACTACTAAGGTGACGTGGTATCTGCCTGTAATTTCCCGTTTGAAGCGTTTATTTGCAAACCTAAAGAAGACAAAACTGTTGTATTGGCACTCGGAGGAGCATAAGAACGATGGAATGCTAAGACACCCTACTGATTCCAACCGATAGAAAAACATCGATAGGAGGTTTCAAGAATTCGATGTGGATATGAGGAATATAAGGTTTGGATTGAGTGCTGACGGAATGAATCTTTTCGGTAACATGAGCAGCTGTCATAGCACTTGGCCTGTAAATCTCTGTATCTACAACCTTCCTCCTTGGTTGTCTATAAGTGGAAGTGTATTTTATTGTCTATACTTATCCAAGGTCCGAAGTAAGCTAGGAATGATATTGACATGTATCTAGCACCATAGGTGGAAGATCTAAAGACATTATTGGTTTTTGGGTACAAGTATGTGATGCACACAAACGAAAGAACTTCACTTTGCACTGTCGGTTGTTCTGCAACATAAATGATTATCCTACCTTTGCTAATTTGTTGGGCCAAAGTACAAAAGGAGGCAAACCCTGTACTCACTGCTTAGATGATACCGAGAGTATGTGGCTAAATCACTAGTGCAAAACAGTGCACATCATCACTGTAGATTCCTTCGGAAGAATCACCCATACCGCAGGATGAAGAAACAATTCGATGGAATGAATGAAGACGGTTCAGGCCTTTAAGCAAGGAAGATGTTCATGGTATAGTTAAGAACTTGGATGTTGATCTTGGAAAGGGACGTAAATCGAGGACTTGTGAGAAGAGCATACAGAAGAAGAGATCAATATTTTGGGACCTACCTTATTGAAAGTACATATAAGTTCGGCATTGCACCGATGTCATGCACATAAAGAAAAATGTCTGTAATAGCTTGATTGGTCTCTTACTGAACATTAAGGGCAAAACAAATGATGGTATCAACGTACGGTTTGACTTGATCGATATAGCCATCAGACCTAAGTTAGCACCGAAAGAGATCGATAAATACTGAATGTACTGTGAACCTACTTATTATACTCTGCCCAAGGCCGATAGAACTAAACTATGCCAGTGCTTGCATGGTGTGCAAGTTCCGTTCAGTTACTCCTCCAACATAAAGAGACTTTTCGATGTAAGATTTGAACTTTACTGATATGAAGTCTCATGATTGCCATGTGCTTATGACACAGATGCTCCCTGTTGCAATTAGAAGTATTTTACCAATCATGGTCCAAGAGACAATCACAAGGTTATGTTATTTGTTTAACATAATTATTCAGAAGGCCATCAATCTCGAAGGACTAGATGCTCTGCAGGTCGAGATGGTGATGACTCTATGTAATCTTAAGATGTATTTCTCTCCATCATTTTTTTGATTTAATGGTCCATCTCAGTGTTCACCTTGTGAGAGAGATAAAGATGTGCGGGCCTGTATTCCTACGTAACATGTACCCATTCGAGAGGTACATAGGAATTCTCAAGTCCTATGTGCAAAATCTATCTCGATCGGAGGGTAGCATTGTCAAAGGTTATGCAACTGAAGAGGTTATCAAATTTTGTGTCGATTACATAGCTCAGGTTGAACTGATAGGTGTGCCTCGATCTTGCCATAAAGGGAGGCTCTAGGGTATCGAGACCATCGGAAGAAAAGCAATCACACCTTATCCGGTTGCGTGTGCTCAAGCCTATTTTACAGTTTTGCAACACATGGGTGTAGTGTCCCCGTATATCGATGAGCACAAGAATTAACTACAACAAGAGAATCCAGCGTGGCAGGAGTCTTAGATTATAAGACAACATAACTTTCTGTTCAATAGATGGTTGAAGGAGCAACCCGTCACTGGGAGCTCATCAGGTAATATGCTGACATGGTTGGTAAAAGGGCCAACATTTACAGTTGTAACAAGGAAAGGATACGAGTCTGCACCATCTGCTCGATTGCTTTACCGGGTTAGGGGAGAGGAAAACAGTATAGATAAGGAGCAAAAATCCTAATACATGGGAGATAGGTTTAATCCAACAACTTAAGCAATCAATATTAATAACTTGGTATGGTTGCTTACAAAAGCCTAAAAGTTGTGCAACGCATACTGCGCACTTAACAATCAAGAAAGAACCAATTCAACCTAAGCATACAAAACTACTGCCTAAATGGGCAACACTACTACCTTAAGCAAACATGACTCCCACACATGAGTCTCAACTAGCTATTCTAAGCATCGGCACTTCTAGCATCTGAAATACTTCATCAATCCACTCCTTGAGCTTGATAATTCCTTTCTACATGGCCTTTAGGGTTACAGTAGGGCAAGTAGTGCATTCTCCTAAAGGTGTGAAATTTCATCATCTACTATAGATAACTTAGGTAAGATTTTAATTTGATCCGGCAAGGGAAAAGAAAAAGAAATTTCAGTAAGCGTAAAGTACTAAAGAATGAGATAAGTTAAGAACATATTATTCTTTTAAGTTAAATCTTAAATAAGAAAATAATTTTGAAGGATCTATAGAGACGACCAGACTATCTAGGGCCAAGACCTACAGTCAGTATGGTTCTGATAAAGACCTCTGTCGAGACACGAATATACAAATCCGGACCCTCTATGTATACTGCACTAGTTCAGGATCACACTAGTACACACAGGCTCAACATAGATGAATATCACAATTATACATTGCGAAAACATAATAAAAGACTTCATATATTGAATAATATTTGTTGAATGATCTTATGGTCAACTTACATGACTATGCCTTGCAAGGCTAAATTGTGAATAACAAATTAAACTGTAACAAAATGAAAATATATATAAACCCCTCAGTATACCACAGGCAAGACAACTGACAAGGCTTGTACCCTAAACATTCATCTCCTCCTGGCACTCCTCTTCAAGAGTTGATGTAGACTCCATCTCAACTGGTGATTTAGTTGATGGCAAGGATGAGTACATAAAGTACTTAACAAGTTGTACACAGAATATAATTCTAACAAAACTATATGCAAGACTTATTCCAAAGGAATGGCTAACATGGTTATTTTGCAATAAAGCAGTATTTGTAAATGAATACAGTTAGTAGATTGAAAGATAGTAAAACAAATAACAGTATATATTAACTTTCAAGTATTTCTCAAGTAAATATAGCATCTAGCCCTAAGTCAAATTCCAAACTTTCCATTAACATCCAGCCTTTTTGTCCAAGTTTTCATTTAATAAAATCTAACCCTTAAATATAATTCCTGAGCATTACTCAATACCGCGAGCACGGCTATCCGAATAGATTTTACACTTTGTAGAGGTTATGCTAGGGATGGCAACGGGTCCGGGTACCTCCGTGGACCCGGACCCGAGACCCGAAGTTTGGACCCGACCGGACCAAGTCATCCACAGTCAAACTCTGACCGGACCGATGGGTACCCGGACCGCTACCATGACTTAAGGTGTGTATGCATGAGGTATTCAAATAAAATGAAAAAAGGCTAGAATGGGGCTTGAACACAATACCTCTTGATTCAATCACAGGGTTCTTTCCATTGAGCTATGGTGTGACTTGTGACAAGAGTGCGTACTAATCTATTTGAGCTCACCTCACCTTCTCTAGTAACGGGTCCGGGTCTGGGTACCCACGGGTCCAAAATGAGACCCAGACCCGGACGCGGACCGAACCCGAAACAATATACCCGTGGGTCCAAATTTGGACCCAGACCCAAACCCATCGGGTCGGGTACCCGTGGATACCCGGACCCACGGGTATTTTTGCCATCCCCACATGACATGATCATCTCTTATTGCCATGCAGTTAACACACTTCCTTTGGTGTGTCGGTAAAATTATCATGACAAAACCTTTATCCTAGCACTGACCCTCCTGTAAGCCGTACACTATCCTTTCCCTCAATGGAGATGAAGGTTAGAACCGACATACCATTAGATTGATATGTGACTGTAGTACACATCCTGTGCTATAACCACACTTACATGTAAGCATGCTTCCGTGTGATTATCCACTTGAGTTATCACACGCAAAGACATCGCTAATCTTACTTAGTGAAAGGATCGGGATGTCGCCTAGAGGGGGGTGAATAGGCCTTTCAAAAATTAAATTTAAATCGTAGCGAAAACTAACTGTTCGGAGTATCCAAAATAGGCTTCGAACTGTCCGAGTTGTTCGAATAGTCCGAAGGTTAGTTCGGATAGTCCGAATGCTTCAGAGCACACAACTCGCAAAAAGTATATCTAGGCTATTTGGAGGAGAGTAGATGCACCAAATGAAATTTGTTTGCCTAGAATACCTGCAGGAGTTGAATAACCACCAATAAACTTCACTCAAAGTAGATCACCAAGTGAATCACCAAGATTTAAATCAAACCCAACAATGGTGAAATAGAAATCCAAGAAACGAAGCCAAAAGCTCAAAGATTTTTCACCCGAAGTTCAAATCCTTGAGGGGATCCTACGTCCCCGTTGAGGCAGCACCAAGCCGGGGTCTCTTTCAACCCTAATCCTCCCGGTGTTGCACAAAGCACTCACCGATTTCTTTCTTGAATCCTTCCCTTTCGGAGGTGGATCCAACCACAAACTTTCGGTGGCTCTCTACACTAAGCTTGAGAGCTCAACAGCAACTCCTAGCCATTTAGCAGTCCTCAACCTCCAAGAGTAAAAGATCGGTGAGAAATCCGCGAGGGAATGAAACCGGTGCTCAAGATGGACCTAGGACTCTTCGATCTCTCAATCTTTCTTCTCACTCTCCCTCTAATGATTCAAGAATCAAAGCTCAAGAGAGGAGTGAATGCTAGAGCTCAAGAGGATGAGGAAGTGCAATAAATGATTTGGAATGAAGTGCTCTGTTGGTAGGTGAGATGCGAGAGGCATTTATAGCCCTCCCAAAACTAGCCGTTTAAACTCAGCCCTGAGTCAGTTCGGACAGTCCAAACATGTTAAATAACAAGATACTCCAAAGAAATCTTCGGACATTCCGAATGAAGATTTTTCAGAACTAACAGAGGGGGGTCTATTTGGACATTCCGAACTCAATCTCGGATACTCCGAATGAATTTGAGAAAAATGCTTCTAAGACTCAATATTTTGACACTTTTGACAACTAGGATCTATCATTGAGCACTTAGAGTCATTCTAAAGCTATTTCTCGTCGTATCCCTCTTTATAGTACGACTATCCTTAGAGTCGATACAAAATAAAATACATGCACAATATTAAGTCTAAAAACGCCTTCTTCTCATTTATTTTGAGGGTGACCCTTTGCTTCGAGATTTTATCACCGGATGCGATAATCTGCTAACATAGCTTACAAATCTCATTAGTCACTTAATCCTGTTGTCATTATTCACCAAAATCTTTAAAGGGCCTAGCCTAGATGCACTTTCAATCTCCCCCCTTTTTGGTGAATTGATGACAACACGATTAGATTTATAAATAAATTGAAATGAGATTATCTTTTGAATACTAAACAATGGTGGAGCTCCCCCTAAATGTGTGCATTAGAAGAATTTGAGTGGAATCTCAAATACACATATTTATGGGAAATTTTGGCGGAAGCTCCCCTTATTTCTTTGCATCCGTGAGAACATAGTAAGAAATTAACAGTTAATCAAATAATTATGGCATGGCATGGGGCACACAAATAACAAATTGCATTAATATAGAGAACACACATCATAAGCAATCAAGGTTCATAAGCATCATTAGTACGACAAAGATCAAAACAAGCATTCATAAGTAACAGGTGCAACAAATGTAATAAGCAAATGCAACAAACACAACCAAAAGCAAACGAGCAAACGATAATCTAATCCTCTCCCCCTTTGGCATCAAGACATCAAAAGGGTCACTCCTCGCTGCCTTCGTCGTCATCTTCTTCTTTGTCATCTGCAAGAGCATATGCAGCATCATCATCTTCGTCAACCGCACCACCGGCATGAGCAGTTGGAAGGCCAAACAGCTGACGCGTCGCAGAGTCCACAGTCACAGAGTCAGACTCGGACTCGGAGTCCTCAGAACAAGACAAGTTCAGCTTCCTTTTAATGTCTTGAAGCTGGCGACGAGTGTCAGCGAGCTTGAGATTGGTCTCCTTGACCTTCCGATGAGTCTTCATCCCCAAGCAGAAAATTGCACGCAGCATCTTCTTGACTGAGCCACTTGGAGAGGAAGAACGAGCAGGGGATGAAGGTCTGGCAGACGAGGATGGGATGTATGCGGCGATCCCGAATCTGAGTGATGACCTTGATCGACATTCTGATGTATGAGCGAAGCTGGAGCAAAGTTGAGATGGAGCTTTGATTGATCTGACATGATATGCAACATGCTCCATATCCTTTGCAAACCACAGCCCTGACATGCTCTCGACCATACACATCACATAGGGGGCAAAGCCACAGCTGCTGCGCGGACTAAGAGAATTGAGGCGAATCTCTTGCCATATGAAGTCGAACACATCAAAAGGCCTCGAACCCTCACCAATCCTCAGCAGAAGATTCCTTGAGTATGAACTAATGTTTGTGGCGTCACCCTCTTTAGGCCACAAGGTCTTTCGTAGAAGCTTGTACAAGATTGCATAAAAGGTCTTCAGTCCCTTTGTGGTGCCAAGCTTGAAATCTTGAGACTCATCATACAAGATCCAAGTCATTTATTCCAGAAGACTCAGGAGTGTGTAGCTTGTCTAGATTATCCCAATTCTCAGTTGAAAATCTCAGGCAGTCTGCAAATTGGGCTTTTGTCACTAAATAATATAAATCGTCTGCCATAAACCACATAGTGCTCTCCTCGTCGGTGTCAACATATAGTGTGGCGTAGAATTGCGCCACAAGCTCGTTGTTCCAAGCACACCGAAAGGACATGATGTTCTTGAGATTGTGACGCTGTCGTGCCCCGAATTTACAAATTCGGACACTCTGTGTATTCTGCACTAGTCCAGGATCGCGCTAGTGCACACAGGCTAAACAGGGTATAATATCACATCATGCACAACGGAATATTAAATATGTATTTCAAACATGTATATAAACGAGTGTACGACCTTATGGTCATCCTTACAATAGTCTGCCACACAGGGCTTACAATAATCGAGTAACATAGTTCAACAAATGAATAAAATAAATCTTTGTGGTGTTCCATCTTCTCCCACGACGCACCGACCGAGGCTTGGTTCCCTAATTCTCTCGCCCTTCAACGAACTCCTCTTCATATGCAAAGCGTAGTTTCTTCTTCCGTAAGTTTGTCCGCAAGGGTGAGTACACACCGTACTCAACAAGTCATGCACAAATGCAGATCTATTTACTACATGCATGGCTTATTATGAAGGAATGGCTCTACCAGTTATTTTGCTTTTGCAACCACATTTTAAATTATTATCTATTTTGATAAAAGCATCAAAACTATACAATCATTATATTTCTCAATCTGTTTTCCACATTGTTTTGGACACACATTCCCTACTCATTTTCTTTTGACACTCGCCTTCCCTCCCATTTTATTTTCAAACACTACCCTTGATCAGTAATCCCCGAGCATTGTCCAAGACTGTGGACTCGGCTATTCAACAGCTTTTGACACTCTGCAGAGGTTGTACACTTTACCCACAAGATACAAATCACACACCACAAAGGCGATTAACCGTAACAAAGCTTTTAAGAGATTTCTATCTTAGCCTAAGAACCTCTCCGTGTTGTCTTCACTATCACTTCCCTCACTCAGAGCCGAAGTATAGGATAGACAAACACCGTTGGATGGGTACCAAGCAAGCACGTGCACGCCTCCCGCATGCTTACCCCGTGTATCGCCACCCCGAGGTATCAAAGGTAAGACATCGTAACCCTACTAAGCTAGGTCTTCCCATTCAGATAAGTGGTTGTACGAGAGACTCAGGTCAAAGGCTTGCAAGGTAAGGTCCTTAACTGACCAAGGCAAGACATCCTTCTCTCAATTTGGCACACAGCCCTCACCACACTCAACCCACCCCCAGTTGCCACAAAGGCCCACCTGGCACAAAGCCTCGGTCCACTTGCCCTAGTCCAAATCAATTCCACCCCAGGTTATTTAACGGTGCAACACATGCCCGTAATCATCTTTCATGTAGAACCACACAGGTCTCTATATTCCAACATCATTACCAACAACATTCCACTTTTATCAAAAAGCATTCACCATTCTTTAATCAAGTTGCTTTTGTATTCAAAAGATTAATCACGTAGTATGCATGACTAAGCAACTATTCACGGTCTAGCCTCCCGTGTTGGCACAAATATTATCAACCAACTATTATTACCAAATCTGGGTTGTTCAAAGGAATCATGGCATAATAAGAACAAGGTGACAATAACAATTAGGTTGACTAGCTAATTCACCCAAAATACTTTAATCCATTTTTAGTTGAATTAGCATGCATAGTTTGAAACAAAATACATTTTAAAACATGGGATCAAAATGGTCAAAGCATAACTTGCCTTCAAAGAGTTGCTGGTCTTGGCCTAAAGCTTGGTCTTGCTCTAAGAATTCTGCTTCGTAAGCCTTCGACAAATCAACGTCTAATTCAAAGCAACGTACACACAATAAATTCATTTTTCTAGAGGGCAACTCAACTCTAAAAATTCCATAAAATTCACCAATATATAGATCTTGATTTTACAAATTTTTAGAAATTGGAATCACTCAAATCGGAGTTAAAACGCAAAAGTTATAAGCATTTGAAGTTTTAAAATAAATCAAAAAGAATAAACCGAATTTCTTTATTTATTTTTATACGTAAAAATCCATAATTATGACGTCAGCATCACTATTTATGACGTCAGCACCGAAAACATTTTCGGCCGAATTATTTTTCTAAGGAAATTCGGATTTATGACGTCAGCATCTACCATGCCGGGTCTGACATGTGGGCCCCACTGCTGACGTCAACATGCCACGTGGCACGATCTGGTCGTGACACGCGTCAGCACATTATCACCTGAGAGGTTAATCTAATCTTAACCGTCGGATTAAAAATGGACGCCATGATTCATGCGGCGATTCGGTTGATTCTTCGCGAGTCGACACGTGGCACAATCTCATCCCCTGATCAAAATCTAACGGCGGAGAATAAACCGAATAACGATTCAATTAATCCGGTCATGCGCCAAGATTCGATGCGATGTGATCAACGCCAAGATTGCACCCACACTTTTGATCGTTTCGCGGTCGACATCGGCTCAATCATGACCATCGATTTAAATCTAACTACGGCAATTATTTGGGTGACGCCGACCACGACGACGCCTGCGTCGCCGATTCCCGAAAGCAACACGCGTCGCCTCGGGGCGCCCGCGGCGGCGTGATCCCGAACGTCCATTTCAAAATCAACGGCTCAGATTGATTCAATTTTTACGCTTAATATCTCAGATCCAATGGCTACAGTTAAATGGCTACGTGGCTGCATCGTAATCACACGATCAAGATCGAATGGTCGACAATTGAAGATGAGGTTTACTGTACCACGGCGACATGGCTAGATCTAAGCCGCACATCTAAGATCCTACGGCTAACATGCACTTGGTTTCTAAGCACACGTGGGCGATCCCTCACGGGCACGTGGTGCTATCCTAACCATTGATCTCTAGATCTACGGCTACAGGGTGAAGATGAAACTCACTGGTGATTGAAGACGTGGACGAATCTGGGCGCTTGAAAGAAGATCCAACGGCTAGCAAAACTTGAAGAAGCGGTGATGTCGCGGCGGCACGGTTCTTGCCGGAGTTGGGGACGGCGACACGGCGACGGCGTTCCGGGCGTCCTCCAGCGAGAAGAATTGGTTCTTCCGGTGCGGCTCAACGCGAGGAGTACTCCGGTGACCTTGGCGGCGGCGGAGACTCACCGGAGATGGCGCAAACGGCGGCGAAAACATCTCGGAACTACGGCAAGTAAGTGCGATGTCTACGGTGATTCTTGGTTTGCGTGAAAGGGCTCGACGGGTGCGGAACAAAGCGCTTTATACCGTGCGCCGGTTAATGAAGCGGCGGAGATAGTGCACCAGCGTTAATGGCGACGGTTTCCTTCGGCAGTAAAGCTCGGCGGCGGCGTTACGGTGTCGAGAACGAAATGATGTGGGCGATCCGGCGCCCACGTCAACGATCCAACAGACGAGTCGGCGAACGACGCGAGATTAATTCGGCCGTCCGATGCGGATCGGACGGTCGGCGATTCGGCGGCGTTAGGGTTTTCGCAGCGTGAGCACAGTAGCGGGCCGGCCCAACACTATTCACCAGGTTTTTTCTCTGTTTTTCAAATAAAAATAATTCCCAAAATTCATTTAATCCATTTGGGGCACTAAAAATATCTGAAAAATTCTAGAATAATTCCACAAAATACTTTAAGACATTTTGCACTCAAATAAAATATTTCCATATATATTTTTTAAAACTTTTCATTATTAAATTAATTTCCAGAGAAAAGTCTATTTCCAAAAATTCCAAATAAATTCAAATAAATTCCAAAAATTCTCAAAAATTCAAAATAACCATTAAATTTAAATTAAGCCAAATTTCAGGATGTTACAGACGCTCACAGGCTTCAATGACTTGATTGAACACAGGATCCTCTTGCTGCCCCATGTATTCCCAATCGATCCACTGCATAAGAGCTACTGGGTTTTTCTTTTTCGCAATCACAGAATCATAAAAGTCCTGTTGGAAATGATTCCAGAACCTCTTGTCCACATATTCTTCCTGAAGATAAGTCAAAGGATCTTCGCTCCTATGTCTGCGGACTTCTTTCCCTCTACCCTGACCGGTAATGTAATCTATCTTCTTCTTTGGTGTAACTGTAGTCGGTGTCAAGTGCACAGAAGAATGAATTTTCAAGGGCCCGATTAACTGACCAGATTGACGCTGTTCTGCCCTTTTGGCTGCCCTTAGTCTCACCATTTCTGCCCGGGTGTCTTGAGAACTGCTTCCTTGGTCATGAGTTGATTTACTGACTTTACGAATTGTCAGACGCTTCCTCCTTCCCGCAGACTGAGCAGTATCAACCGGAGGGGATGCCGGAGGTGATGCTTGAGGAGAAGCAGGAGGAGGCACAGAAGACCCACCAACGGGGCGATCATGCTTAGCCTTCTTCTTGCGTGCCATTGTGATATCAATTTTGCGAGAAGGAGTACCACCCTGAGAGGGATCCATCTAGAGTGATACAAAGGTGGAAGCAAGATTAGACTCTAATTAACAGCTAGATGAACATCAAAAGGTTGAAATGAACACACAATCTTCGGATAGTCCGAAGTTTTATTCGGATAGTCTGAGGTTTCACTTCGGATAGTCCGAAGTTTTGTTCGGACAGTCCGAAGGCTCATTCGGACAGTCCGAATGTGAACTCAGACATTCCAAAGTGCATGCTCAAAAACTTAAATCATTCAATCTAGCAATTAATCAACGGAATTTTAGAGCTAATCATAGGGAATCATCCTAGAAAGGTCTGGAACGATTTCAACTACAAGGATTTGCAAGAAAAACACGGGAAAAAATGAATCAAGTAAGGGTTTCAATCCACACCTTTGAGAGCGAAATCCGGAGGTTCCGAGATGAATCTAGGGCAAAAACATGGAGGAGATGAAGCCCTTGCCCTCGGGGAACATCACGAAGCCTTCGATCCGCAAGAAATTGGGTTGGATTGCGAGATCCGAGAGGCAAGGAGGAGTGGATGAGAGAGAAACCGAATTTGGAAATGAGGGGAAGAAAAGAGAGGAAGAGAGGCCTCGCGGGCTTATAAAACTCAAGACCCCACTTCGGATAGTCCGAACTTAAGTTCGATAGTTCGAAGAATGACACGAATGAAACAATTTGAGCAGTCCGAGTCATCCATCTCTAGATGGCAGGGAACAAAGGAAGTATATTGAAAGGATTGGAAAGAGAAGGAGATAAGAGGTTCTAATAAGTCGAGTCATCATGTGATCAGCGAATCACTCAACCAAATAAACTATGATCACGAGATGATTGACAAGATCCAAAGATCAAAGAACCAATACACAATAGAAAATAGAGAGAAATAAAACAAATAAGATTTTCTAAAACATTTTTGCAATCACCAATCAATTGTGTGCAAAGTTTAAGCCAAATTACGAGAGTCTAAGATATTTAGTCCACTCCTCAAATCACAGAATCTCTTTTCATCAAGAGGCTTAGTGAAAATATTGGCTAATTGATCATTTGTGCTCACATGTTGGATATCTATATTGCCTTTAGTGGAATGATCTCTTAGGAAATGGTGGCGAATATCAATATGCTTTGTACAGAAATGTTGGACGGGATTGTTGGCAATTTTTATAGCGCTCTCATTATCACACAAAAGTGGAACATGGTTATAGGTTAGGCCATAATCATTTAAGGTTTGTCTCATCCAAAGTAACTGGGCACAACAACTCCCAGCCGCAATATACTTGGTTTCGGTTGTGGATAGGGCTACAGAATTTTATTTCTTGGAGGACCAAGAGACAAGAGATCTTCCTAAAAATTGACAAATCCCCGAAGTACTCTTCCTATCCACTTTGCAACCGGCATAATCCGCATCGGAATACCCAACTAATTCAAAGGATGAATCTTTTGGATACCAAAGCCCAAAATGAGGAGTGTGCACCAAATATCTCAAGATTCTTTTCACGGCCACCATGTGGCACTCCTTAGGAGCGGCTTGAAACCGTGCACACATGCACACACTAAGCATAATATCGGTCCTAGATGCACAAAGGTAAAGAAGAGAGCCGATCATAGAATGATATACCTTTTGGATGACCAGTTTACCTTCTTTGTCGAGGTCTAGATGTCCGTTGGCTTGCATGGGCATCTTTATTGGCTTGGCATTCTCCATGCTGAACTTCTTCAACATATCCTTGATGTACTTTGTCTGGCATATGAAGGTTCTTTCCTTGAGTTGCTTTACTTGAAAACCGAGGAAGAACTTCAACTCACCCATCATAGACATCTCGAATCTTTTGGTCATTATCCTGCTAAAGTTCTTGCATAGTTGTTCATTAGTAGACCCAAATATAATATTATCGACATATATTTAACAAACAAACAAGTCATTATCAATATGCTTAGTAAAGAGAGTAGGGTTGGCCTTTTCGACTACAAAACCTTGCTAAAAAAGAAAATCTCGAAGACATTCGAACCATGCTCTTGGTGCTTGCTTAAGTCCATATAGTGCCTTGTGTAAGAAGTACACATGGTCCGGAAACTCTGGATCTTCGAAACCGGGTGGTTGCTCGACGTAGACCAACTCGAAGAGTGGCCCATTCAAGAAGGTGCTTTTCACGTCCATTTTATATAGCTTAAAATCATGGTGAGTAGTGAAGGCAAGTAATATTCTAATAGATTCAAACCTAGCTACGGGAGCATATGTTTCATCAAAATCCAAACCTTCGATTTGCATGAAGTCTTGAGTGACCAGCCGGGCTTTGTTTCTAGTCACGACTCCATGTTCGTTTTGCTTGTTCCGAAATACCCATTTTGTTCCTATTACATTTTGCTTGGGCCTCTCGATAAGCTTCCAGACTTGATTTCGCTTGAAATTGTTTAGCTCCTCTTGCATGGCCATCACCCAATTCGGATTTTGGAGTGCTTCTTCTACCTTAAGAGGTTCAAGAGAGGAAACAAAAGATTAGAATTCACAAAAATTTGCAACTCGAGATATAGTAGAAACTCCCTTGTTAATGTCTCCAAGTATGTTGTCGACTAGATGATCTCGTTGTATGCTTTGATGGACTCTTGGATGAGGAACAGTTGCACTTGTTCTTTGGATGAGCTCTTCATCATCTTGAGAGAGGTTCGAGCCATCTTGAGCTTGCCCAGATGAAGAGGGACCATCACCTGGAGCATCACCATCTAGAGCATCCACAGTTGCATCCGGACCCTTTGGGCCAGTCCAGATATTTTGGACCTCATCTTGGGTATTCCAAGTTGGAGTACTCAGGCTTTCTTCTTGCTCTAGTGGTTTCACCTCCCCAATTGCCAATTTCTTGATTGCTTCGCAAGGAGGTTCTTCCCTGTCAATCACAACACGATCAACTTGTTCTACTTGAGAACTGTTAGTTTCGTCAAATGTCACATCATGCGAGATCTCAACTACACCGGTGGTGTTGTTGAAAACTCGGTATGCATATGCATTTGACCCATAACCAAGTAAGAAACCTTCATCTATTTTGGGAGCAAATTTAGAAGACTTAGCTCGCTTGTTGAGGATGTAGCATTTGCTTCCAAAGACTCAGAATTAGGAAACATTTGGTTTCTTGCCAGTGAGTAGCTCGTACGCTGTCTTCTTCAAGATCTTGTGGAGGTATAGACGGTTGGTACTATGGCCCGCAGTGTTGATAGCCTCCGCCCAAAAAATATCAGAGACCTTGTACTCATCAAGCATCGTGCGCGCCATCTCGATGAGGGTACAATTCTTTCTCTTGGCCACCCCATTTTGTTGTGGAGAGTAGGGGGCTGAGAACTCATGCTTGATGCCCTCCTTATCGAGATATTCCTCCACGCCGGTATTCTTGAATTCAGTGCCATTATCACTTCGGATTCTCTTGATCTTGACTTCGAACTCATTTTGTGCCCTTCTCATGAATTTCTTTAGAGTTTCTTGGGCTTCACTTTTATCATGCAAGAAAAATACCCAAATGAAACGAGAAAAATCATCAACGATAATAAGACCATACTTATTTCCTCCTATGCTTATGTAAGCGACCAGGCCGAACAAATCCATATGAAGCATCTCCAAAGGTCTTGAGGTAGTCATCACATTCTTGGCGGGATGAGGAGCTCCAACTTGCTTTCCGGCATGACATGCGCTACATATCCTATCTTTCTCAAAAACAACATTAGTTAATCCAAGGATGTGATTGCCTTTAACGAGTTTGTGAAGGTTCCTCATACCAACATGAGCTAGTCGTCGATGCCATTACCATCCCATGCTAGATTTAGCCATTAAGCACGTTTCCAGGTTAATTCTATCTGTAGTAAAATCCACGAAATAGAGATTTCCCTTCAAACGTCCCTTGACGGCTATTGAACCATCAACCCTCTTTAAGATATCCACACCCTTATCACTAAATACACAATTGTAGCCCGCTTCACATAATTGAGCAATGGACAACAAATTGTAGTTTAGCGATTCAACAAGCAAAACATTATTTAAATGAAAATCATTTGTGATATGGATCTTACCTAAACCTATTACTTCACCTTTCCCATTGTCGCAAAAAACGATGCTTTCACTATTAGATCCATTTGCATCCAAGTGTGCGAACATTGTCTTTTTTCCGGTCATGTGGAGTGTACATCCGCTATCCAATATCCAACCTGATCCACCGGAGATATAAGCCTACAAAAGAAAATTTAGATTTTGCTCTTTGGTACCCAAACTTATTTAGGTCCATGCACGTTAGTAACAAGAGATTTCGGGACCCAAATAGATCGCACATGAGAAGCATTGTTGGGTTTGCGACTGATATGATAAGCAACTACACGACCGAGGTTAGTTCTTTTGAGCACATAAGAGGCAAAGAAAGCGGAATGAGCCTTATATTTAGCATTTCCTTCACCCTTAACAAAGTGAATAGGCTTGTTCAACGGGGCAACCACGATGTGGCTCCTTTTGCCCTTGGGTGGAACATACCCAAGCCCATGCTTCATGAAGTTACCTTGGCACTTACCGAGAAACTCCTCTAATCCTTTGTTTGCCTTGTAGGACTTTTGAAGTCCATCTTCAAGCATTCCCTTGAGCTTCTCATTATCATGAGCTAATACTTGCAGAGTCTCAAGGTTAGTGGCAAAGGCATCAATATCAATATTATAGCATCTAGCACACCCATTGCTACTTGAGGGTAATGAGGAATTGGAGTTACCCGTTGAGGAGATAGGAGGGCTATTCGAGAGATCAACAAGCTTCAATTCAAGAGCCTTGCAAGCATCTGTTGCTTTAGCAAGTTCCTCTATGAGTGAAGCATTGGTGATCTCAAGACAAGCTATTTCGGATTAAGTCAATTTGGAATTTTTGACTAACTCCTTATTTTTTTTCCTCCTTTCAATAGTGAGGCTCTTCTCTAGCTCAAGGTTTCTCTCCTTTTCAAGGATGAGCAAGTCCTCTTGAGCTTCAAGTGTAGCCTCTTTTTGCTCAACGGTTTCTTCTAACTTCTCAATATCCTTTAAGAGCAAGTTTAATTTTTGAACATCAAAGCCCTTCATGGACTTGAATACACTATTGTCGGGACCCGAATATGCAAACTCGGACCCTCTGTGTATTCAGCACTAGTACAGGATCACGCTAGTGCACACAGTCTCAACATTGGTACATATCACAGTCATATCCAACGAAATAGTAAAGTACTTTAATTAAATACTCAAACTGGTTGATCGACCTTACTACGAAGTTACAAGGTATGATTCAGAGCTAAGACTTATTAAAAATAACCAAATGCAGTGGAAATAAAATAACTCGTGGCGCCAACCAATCTGCCACAAGCAACTGACTGGGCTCGCTCCCTAGTTCGTCGGCTCCTCCTGAAACTCCTCCTCTAGAGCAGGGGTTACTTCTTCTTCAACTAAGGTTGTGTTGTTGCAAGGGTGAGTACTTTGACCACTCAGCAAGTCATGCACAGAATGCCATTCTAATATTCTACATGCATAGCTCAGTACAAAGAATAGGCTAGGGCTCATTTGCAGTACAGCGTTCAAGATAAACAGTAATAGATTGCAAAGCAGTAAAACAATAGTAAGGTTAATATCTTTCGCAAATATTTCAATCGTAAATCTTTTTCCATCCTAAGCCAAGTTCATCAATACCATCCCAAGCATTTTCCATAATCATGTTATTTTCATGAAAGTCTAACCCTTGATCAGAATCACCGAAGCGATGCTCAATACCGTGAGCACGGCTATTCGAATAGGTTGTACACTCTGCAGAGGTTATACACTTTACCCACAAGATACAGTCAAATGCCACCAAGGCGAGTAACCGTAACAAAGCCTTTCCAAAGATCCGTCTAAACCCAGTACTGCCCGCTAAGGTTTCAACACTAGAGGGACTGGTTACCACACCCAGGGCCCCCCTCTTGCGCCATGTGAGTTCTCACCCGCACCTCTGGGCCCCACACCACCACGATAGTACCAAAGAATAGATTTCACAGTTTACTCAGCTAGGTCTCGTCCCATTCCGGAACTTGTGGTTGTATGAAAGACTCAGTTCAAAGGCTTGCAAGGTTAAGTCCTTAGTTGACCGAGGCAAGACTAACCAAGTGTGATCTCAATATCCAAAACCAACAAAAACCAAATACGACCGCCCAGATGCCACTCTTGGCCCACCAGAAACAATCTTGCCACTTGCCCCAGTCTAAATCATTTTCCCACCCCAGTTCTTTACCATTGCACCACGTGCCATCATCAACTCAATAACACATGTCTCATTTACAAAACACGTTCCATATCTCATTAAGTCAATATTAACTTTAATATTCAAATAATCATGAAATAACCACGTGGCGGGGCTAAGCATACTACTTCGGTCTAATCAACCCATGTTGGCAAAATATTAATGTCCAACTATTAATCCACAACCTAGGGTGACAAATGATTCATGGCCTACAATTATATACATCAAGGTGGCATACAGCAATTAGGCATTTAACTAATCCCAGAACTTATTCAAAACCATTCCTATTAAATTAGCATGCAATTTAAATCAACATAATTTGCTATGATAGGTTCAACATGGTCAAACACAACTTGCCTTCAAAAAGTACTGGTTCTGGTTCTTGAGCTAGCTCCTGGGTCAAGACTTCGCCTTTGAAACCTTCGGGCACCTCGACATTTACGCGTAACGTAAATAAATAGTAATAAATAAATAAAACAGAGAGCAAATCAAGTCTAAAATTCAAATAAAATTCATAAACAGAAAGAACTTAATTTTACAAATTTATAGAAATTGGAATCGCTCAAATCGGAGTTAAAACGCGAAAGTTATAGCCAATTGAAGTTTGAAAATAAATTAAAAAAGAATAAATCGATTTTCCATATTTATTTCTATACGGCAAATTCGAAAATATGTCGTCATCATGGCCTCTGCGGACGTAAGAACCGAAATGAATTTCTACGAATTATTTTTGTAAATAAAAATCCAATTATGACGTCAGCATGACATCAACACTGCTCGGAAAAACCCACTGACAGGTGGGGTCCACCATGACGTCAGCGTGACGTCACTGATGACGTCACACGTACAGTGCGGTGCTTTAAGATTCGTGCGCCCAGATTCAATCGGGCCCGTCCGTTTAAACGGACGGCCGAGATCACGTGACCTATCCTATTCCCCCCGACACGCGGCGCGCACGGACTGGCTCGGCTTCGGCGCGATCCGAACCATTCGATTCAAAATGAACGGCTCGGATTACCCCTCCCGAATTGGCTCGGGTTTGACACGGACGCGACGCGTGGCGCTACGGCTACCCTCGGATCTAGATCCAACGGCTCGACGGCGAGGCGGCGCTGCGACACGCGGCACGATCGGAGACCAACCAGCATGCATCGGACGGCGGCAGCAGCTATGCGATGTGGCAGCACTAGAACCCTCCGATTAAGATCTAACGGTCCTAATTCAATCTATTTGCGAATAACCGATTCAATCCTAACCCCACAAATCCAATCCAACGGCTAAGAACAGATCTACCACCACAGTATGCGAATTGAGGTCAGGCATCTGTCCCTTCAGGCGCAACAGGGAGGCGAGCTCGCTCCCAGGGCGGCACCAAGAGCGCGGTGTAATGACGTCACTGTCTGACGGGCGCACAGAGGGCAGGTGTGCACCTTCCCAACGGGGCGCTGTCCGTTGTGTCTACCAACCCGGCGTGGGGCAATAGGGACCTGTCAATCATCAAGACCGAAGACCAGGAACTCCTAGGCGTAGCGTACCCCTACCTTTTTTCTCCAAAACTCCCTGTAACCTGCTCCCTCCACCTATATAAAGGGAGGCAGGGCCCTCAAGGAAGGGCATCGAGCATTCACGGCATCTCCTCATTCACTCGCATCCACATCCGAATCATCCGATCCAGACAAACTCCCCGAGAGCCTCCACTCGGACGAACGCTAAGGGCCTGTCCTTAGCCCCCGCTTGTAATCTCTGTAGTGCGCTACACCCCGAGCAATACAAAACCGCCACACGAACTAGACGTAGGGATGTTCGGCCCGAACCAGTTTACATCTTGGGCTCCCTTCATCTAACCATTCAAGGAGAGGGAGCGCGCGGCCCCTATACATACAAATTTACTTGCCGGTTGTACGAAACGCCGACACATACGATCTAGATCCTACGGTCCGAAATAGATCTAGCCTAGGTCTAATCCAAACCCTTAAGTCTTAATCTAACGGCTGAGGTTTAGAGATGGGGTTTACTGTTGCGAAGGCGATGTGGCGTGATCCGAACCGTTGAGCGACGATCGGACGGTGGATGGAGCTCGGGCTCGGCGAAGATGGTGCGGCGGCGAGGCTTCACCAGAGAGGAAGAAGACAACCACGACCACGGCGCAGCAGGGCTTCTCCGATGACACGAGGTGATGCTTCCGACGCGGCACGGTGAGACGAGTTCGACGGTGCCACTGGCGACGGCGAAGGACGAACGGCGACGGCGGAACGAAGCAAAAACGATGGCGGAAGGCTCAGCTAGCTTCGGTGAGGTCGTGCGGCGCAGAGACGGCGGCTCGGGCGGCGAGATGTGTACGGACGGGTGCGGCGCGGCTAGGGCTTCACGACACGGGTGGCGGCGCATTAAATACTGGGCCTGGGTGTCTGTGCCATTGCGAAATTTGCGAAGGAGTCCGTGGCGGCGGCGGAGTCCGGCGGCGACATGGAGTGGCGACATGTCCTCATCGGGGACGCACACGCGGACGCGATCCAGCGGCTCGAAGCACGGGGCGTCGTGGCAAGACGTGAGCCATCGGATTCGAATCGCACGGCAGGCGTTTTAGGGTTTCTGGAAGCTGGGCCACACAGTGTTCGGCCCAACACTGTTCACCCGCGTTTTAATTCCTTTTTCGAATAAAAATAATTCCAGAAAATCAAGTAATTCATTTGGGGCATTAAAAATATCGGAAAAATTCTGGAAAAATTCTCAAAAATATTTTAGGGTACTTGGAACCCAAATAAAATATTTGCAGCAAAACTTTATTTAAAATTTTCCAACATTTAGTTAATTAAGCAAATTGCTAAATTCAAATTAAATCCAAATAAACCCAAATAAATTCCATAAATTTCCAAAAATTCAAAATACCACTTAAATGCAAGAAAAGCAAAAATTGGGGTGTTACAAACCTCCCCCCTTTGTGGAATCTCAACCCCGAGATTCAGGGCTGACTAAGGAATAGGTTAGGGAATTCTTTCTTCAAATCTTCTTCGCGCTCCCAAGTTGCTTCGCTCTCGGAATGGTTACTCCACTGAACTCTACAAAAGCGGGTCGACTTATTTCTTGTTTCTTGATCCATCGTGTCCAAGATCTTCACCGGGTACTCTTTGTAGGTCAAATCTCCCTGCAGCTCGACCGACTCTAACGGCATCTGCTCTTGTGGCACACGAAGACACCTCTTTAGTTGTGACACATGGAACACATCATGCACTCCTGCTAGAGACTACGGTAACTCCAGCTGGTACGCAACTTCACCTCTACAACTTAAGATCTTGAAAGGGCCAACATATCTTGGCGCTAGCTTCCCTTTAGCGTGGAACCTCTTAACTCCTTTGAGTGGGGTAACCCTGAGATACACAAAATCTTCCGGCTCAAAGCTCAACTCCCTACGGCGATTATCGGCGTAACTTTTCTGTCTCGATTGTGCAATCCTCAACCTTTCCCTGATCATGGCTATCTGCTCTTCAGCCTCTCTGAGAATATCTGGCCCAAACACATGACGTTCTCCGGTCTCATTCCAATTCAACGGTGTTCTACAGGATCTCCCATATAGCGCTTCAAAAGGCGACATCTGCAAACTTGCCTGGTAGCTATTGTTGTAGCTGAACTCGGCGTACGGCAAGCACTTATCCCACGAGGTTGTATAAGCCAATGCACATGCTCTCAACATGTCCTCCAGAATCTGGTTAACCCTTTCCGTTTGTCCATCCGTCTGCGGGTGATAAGCTGTGCTAAAGTTCAGACGGGTTCCTAGGGCCTCATGCAACTTATCCCAAAATCTTGAGGTAAACTGGGTACCTCTGTCCGATACGATTTTCTTTGGAACTCCTTGTAGACATACAATTCTTGACATATACAGATCTGCTAAGCGGTCTCCTGAGTAAGTAGTCTTTACTGGTATGAAATGAGCGACCTTCGTCAAACGGTCCACTATAACCCATATGGAGTCATACCCTTTCTGAGTCCTAGGTAAACCGGTGATGAAGTCCATTCCGATCTCCTCCCATTTCCACTCGGGTATCTTCAGTGGCTGCAACATTCCTGCTGGCCTCTGATGCATTGCTTTGACTCTTTGGCATATGTCGCACAACGCCACATGCTCTGCAACTTCACGCTTCATGCTTGGCCACCAAAATCTCTCCTTCAAATCTTGATACATCTTGGCGCTTCCCGGATGAATGGAATACTTGGAGTCATGGGCTTCTTCCAAAATCAGCTGTTTCAACTCCTTCTTGTGCGGTATGCAAATGCGATTTTTGATTCACAATGTACCTTGCTCGTCCAGCTTGAAATCTTTCGCCTTGCCTTCCTCCATCTTGGACTTAATCCTCTGAATCTTGACATCATCCTTCTGGCCTTCACGAATCTGCTCTTCCAAGGTAGGCTTCACCTCTAAAGTAGCTAAAAATCCCTTAGATACAACTTCCAACCTCATCTTCTGAAATTCCTTGCATAACTCAACCTGACTTTCTTCCACCAACATGTTTGCAGCGTGGCTCTTCCGACTTAAGGCATCAGCCACCACGTTGGCCTTCCCTGGGTGATAGTGAATCCCCAGATTATAATCCTTAATTAGTTCCAACCACCTTCTCTGCCTCATATTCAATTCTGATTGGGTGAAGATATACTTAAGACTCTTATGGTCTGTGTACACCTCACATCTGTTCCCTATCAGATAGTGCCGCCATAACTTCAAGGCATGCACTACGACTGCTAATTCTAGGTCATGCGTTGGATAGTTCTCTTTATGCGGCCTCAACTGCCTTGATGCATACGCGAAGACCTTTCTGTTCTGCATTAGCACGCATCCTAGTCCTTGACGCGATGCATCACAGTATATATCAAAGCTTTGGCTTATATCTGGTAACACTAACACTGGTGCTGCTGTCAAACGTTTCTTTAGCTCCTGAAAACTCCGCTCGCATTCCGGCGTCCATGCAAACTTCTTCTCCTTTTTCAACAATTGCGTAAGAGGTCTCGCGATCGTTGAGAATCCTTCAATGAATCGGCGGTAATAACTGGCCATTCCAAGGAAACCGCGGATCTGAGTCACCATCTTGGGTGGCTCCCAATGCAACACTGCTTCCACCTTGCTTGGGTCAACTGCGACTCCTTCGACGGTCATCACATGTCCAAGAAATTCCACCTTGTTCTTCCAGAAATCACACTTGCTAAACTTAGCGAAAAGTTGTTGTTCTCTTAACTTCTCCAAAACTAGCCTCATATGTTCCGCATGCTCTTCTCTTATCTTGGAGTAGACTAGAATGTCATCTATAAACACAACAACGAACTTATCCAGGTACTCCATGAAAACCTTATTCATCATGTTCATGAAGTATGCAAGTGTATTCGTCAAACCAAAGGACATAACTGTGAACTCGTAGTGTCCATATCTTGACGAAAATGCGGTCTTCGGCACATCCTCCTGTCGAATCTTCAGCTGGTGATATCCCGATCGCAGGTCAATCTTGGAGAAAACTCCGGCTCCTCTCAACTGGTCGAATAGATCATCGATCCTAGGCAGCGGATACTTGTTCTTTGTAATGACTTCATTTAGTGCTCGGTAATCCACACACATCCGGTAACTTCCGTCCTTCTTCTTGACAAACAGAACCGGTGCTCCCCATGGTGACGAATTAGGTCTGATAAATCCTTTATCCATCAGCTCCTCAATCTGCTTCTTCATTTCTACCAGCTCATCAGTTGACATCCGATAAGGTCTCTTAGCTATCGGGGCTGTTCCAGGTACTAACTCGATCACAAACTCTATGTCCTTGTCTGGTGGCATACCAGGTAGATCTTCAGGAAATACATCCGGGTACTCACTGACAACTGGAACATCTTCTATGCTGACAGCCCTCACACTGTTGACCATTAATTGTCCATCCCGAACGGTAGTTGCTTGAAACTCTATTCTCCTCCCACAAGGACTCTCGACTGATATGACTCTTCATCCGTAGTCTAATACGACCTTTTGCTTGGACAACCAGTCCATTCCCAAAATAACATCTAGGGTTTGGGTATCTAACACTACTAGGTTTGCTTGGAACTCTGTTCCGTCTATAAGCAACTTTACTCCAGAACATCCTACATCAGATCGGAGTTCTGATCCCGGGGATTGCACTAGCAATACATGCCTAAGGTTCACCATTTTTAACCCATTGTTCACAACAAAAATCCGAGATATAAACGAATGCGAAGCTCCAGAATCAAATAAAACTGTTGCAGGTACTGAGTTAACAAGTAACTTACCCAGTACGACGTCCGACGTATTCTGCACTGCATCTGTGGTGACATGATTCACTCTGCCTCTCACCACGGTCTGTGTTGCAGCTCCAGATTGTGCAGCTCCACGGCTTGCTCATGGCGCAGGTGTCTTTGTTGGAGTAGCTCCGAGGTTGAAGCGAACTGGCGTCACTCCTCCTCCTTTCTTAGGGCAATAATTGGCAAAGTTCCCTGGCTCGTTGCATTTAAACAACGCTTGATCGCCGATCGACTTCTGTTGCACGCATTCCCTTGCTGCGGGTGTCTGGAAATTTTGCCCGATAGGTCTCGGTGCTGGTGGCGGTGTCGTCATCGCATTCCTTGGTCAAACTCAAGAACTGGTTCTTGCAACCTCAAACGCTAGGATCCCCGACATGCTCCTCGCACAGTGCTATCCCGCTTCGATTGTTCTCCAGCTCCTTGCGCTTGTCCTCCAATATCAGTGCCTTGTTCACTAGCTCTTGGAAATCGGGAAAGGTGTGGGTTATGAGTCCCACCTGCAGTCCTGAATTCAGTCCCTTCATAAAACGAGACTTCCTGGCCTTGTCCGTTGCTACGTCCTCAGGTGCGTAGCTTGCCAGCTGTGTGAACTTATTCAGATATTCAAACACCGATTGGTTGCCCTGCTTCAGTGCCCTAAACTCCTTTTTCAGCTCCATTATGCCTTCGGGCACTTGGTACTGACGGAAAGCAATGGTGAACTCCTCCCAGCTGATGTCCTGTGGGTGCTCATGAGCACAAGCAGTTTTCCACCATTCACCAGTAGTTCCTCTAACGATGAGAGGCATACAAGATTTCTCATTCCCTTCAGACCGAAAGTGATGTGCAACTTTCTCTCAATCGTTCTCAGCCAATCATCCGCCTCCAATGGATTAGCATTCCCAGAGAATGTGGGCGGACGAGTCCTCATGAACTCTGACAACCTCGAGTGTGGGCGCTGCGCTGGGTTAACTTGATTAGCCTGGTTGGCGGCGGCTTGGCGATGACTCACTTGATCTCGCGATCTGGCATGCATTAACTGAGTCTGTGCAGCATGAAAGGCTCCAAAGTTTTGCATATCAACTGGTGGTGCTGGTTGGGGTCCTTGTCCTTCATCTTCAATGTTTCCAGCTGAGCGTGATCCACTTCCATATCCTCCTTGGTTTCCACGAGTGTTCACCATCTGCCGATTGCTCCAAGGTTTAGAGACGAGGGGGAAATAAGAATAGACAAGTAGTAGAGTACTTATGCGGGGTCAAAGGTGTAGCACAAATTCCAACTTTATTACTTTATTAATAACTGGGTATGGTTGCTCACAACGCCTAAGGGCCATGCAACGCATACCGTTCACTCACAAGTATGTAAGAAGCAATTCCAACTAACACTCTGGAGTCTAACGCCTATAAGGGTGACTCTTATTCCATGACGCGACTCAACGCAGCAGTCTCAACTGCTAATCCTAACACTCACTCCTCGAGCCACCGTCCACGAGAACTTCCCGGTGGATACACCGGCGGGTGCGCTGGCGCCGGCGCGAAGCGATCTCCGTGCCCTTCCACCACGGTAGCTGACGGCGCGATGTCCTCCTCTGGCTCTGGTTCCGGCTGCGGCTGCGGCTCGCTGCTCTCGCGTGGCTCCTCCGGTGCAGGTCGTGCAGCTCCAAAGATCGCTCCGGCTCAGGTCCGTACAACACTGTCTCCAGCTCCCTAATCCTCTGGATTGAGTGAGCCAAGTACTCGCAAGTCTGCAACAAATGAGTCTTCACCTCCGTGAACTCGTCGCGAGTCCTCTGCAGCTCCTGGACCGTCTTGTCGATAGCATCCTCTTGAGATATGACATACCTCGCCAGGTGAGTGATCGTGGCATCCTCCTCCTCTATGGGCTCATGGTTATAGCGGCTGTCTCTGCGTGGATGGTGATGAAACACTGTGCCTTCCAACTCCCTGGGGTAGGTACGAGCAATCTGCCTCATCGCCAGACGCGATGTCTCCTGGATCCCGGCATCAAACGACGACCTCCTGGCAGTGATGCGGATGGGACGAATCGCCCTCGCCCACTCCCGAGCGTAGACCGTGATTGTGACATCCTGGCGATATCTCGTCTCCGCCTCAAGACTGATGGTCCCCAGAGATCGGCCTATCGTAACCTCCCAACAGCTGCATCATACGCCATAGCTCCGCGGCGTACCCTCCAGTGCGCTCACCAAAAGAGTGGATCATCCTCATCTGCCAAAGGACACTCACGTGAAATCTCAGAAATTTTTTTAAAAAAAGTGAGAACATGAAAAATTCAGCAAGGGGTATGAAAAGAGAGAAGGGGGTAAGTCGAGAATGCGTTATCATCTTGACACATTTTAACTTTTAGAAAAGAGTTTTATCCTCTCTACGACCATTCTAACTAAGGGCTAGTCCTACAGTCAGTATGGCTCTGATACCACCTCTGTCGGGACCCGAATATGCAAACCCGGACCCTCTATGTATTCAGCACTAGTCCAGGATCACGCTAGTGCACACAGTCTCAACATTGGTACATATCACAGTCATATCCAATGAAATAGTAAAGTACTTTAATTAAATACTCAAACTGGTTGACCGACCTTACGGTCGAGTTACAAAGGTATGCCTCGCAGGGTGAAGACTTATTAAAAATAACCAAATGCAGCGGAAATAAAATAACTCGTGGCGCCAACCAATCTGCCACAGGCAACTGACTGGGCTCGCTCCCTAGTTCGTCAGCTCCTCCTGAAACTTCTCCTCCAGAGCAGGTGTTGCTTCTTCTTCAACTGAGGTTGTGTTGTTGCAAGGGTGAGTACTTTGAACACTCAGCAAGTCATGCACAGAATACCATTCTAATATTCTACATGCATAGCTCAGTACAAAGGATAGGATAGGGCTCATTTACAGTACAGCGTTCAAGATAAACAGAAATAGATTGCAAAGCAGTAAAACAATAGTAAGGTTAATAACTTTTGCAAATATTTCAATCGTAAATCTTTTTCCATCCTAAGCCAAGTTCATCAATACCATCCCAAGCATTTTCCATAATCATGTTATTTTCACGAAAGTCTTACCCTTGACTGTAATCACCGAGCGATGCTCAATACCATGAGCACGGCTATTTGAATAGGTTGTACACTCTGCAGAGGTTAAACGCTTTACCCACAAGATACAGTCAAATGCCACCAAGGCGAGTAACCGTAACAAAGCCTTTCCAAAGATCCGTCTAAACCCAGTACTGCCCGCTAAGGTTTCAACACTGGAGGGACTGGTTACCACACCCAGGCCCCCTCTTGCGCCATGTGAGTTCTCACCCGCTCCTCCGGGCCCCACACCACCACGACAGTACCAAAGAATAGATTTCACAGTTTACTCAGCTAGGTCCGTCCCATTCCGGAACTTGTGGTTGTATGAAAGACTCAGTTCAAAGGCTTGCAAGGTTAAGTCCTTAGTTGACCGAGACAAGACTAACCAAGTGTGATCTCAATATCCAAAACCAGGAAAAACCAAATACGACCACCCAGATACCACTCTTGGCCCACTAGAAACAATCTTGCCACTTGCCCCAGTCTAAATCATTTTTCCCACCCCAGTTCTTTACCATTGCACCACATGCCATCATCAACTCAATAACACATGTCTCATTTACAAAACACGTTCCATATCTCATTAAGTCAATATTAACTTTAATATTCAAATAATCATGAAATAACCACGTGGCGGGGCTAAGAATACTACTTTAGTCTAATCAACCCATGTTGGCAAATTATTAATGTCCAACTATTAATCCACAACCTAGGGTGACAAATGATTCATGGCCTATAATTATATATGTCAAGGTGGCATACAGCAATTAGGCATTTAACTAATCCCAGAACTTATTCAAAACCATTCCTATTAAATTAGCATGCAATTTAAATCAAAATAATTTGCTATGATAGGTTCAACATGGTCAAACACAACTTGCCTTCAAAAAGTACTGGTTCAGGTTCTTGAGCTGGCTCCTGGGTCAAGACTTCACCTTCGAAACCTTCGGGCACCTCGACGTCTACGCGTAACGTAAATAAATAACAATAAATAAATAAAACAGAGAGAAACTCAAGTCTAAAATTCAAATAAAATTCATAAACAGAAAGAGCTTGATTTTACAAATTTATAGAAATTGGAATCACTCAAATCGGAGTTAAAACGCGAAAGTTATAGCCAATTGAAGTTTGAAAATAAATGAAAAAGAATAAATCGATTTTCCATATTTATTTTTATACGGGAAATTCGGAAATATGACATCATCATGGCCTCTGCTGACGTCAGCACCGAAATGAATTTCTATGAATTATTTTTGTAAGTGAAAATCCAATTATGACGTTAGCATGACGTCAGCACTGCTCGGAAAAACCCACTGACAGGTGGGTCCACCATGACGTCAGTATGACATCACTGATGACGTCACGCGCACAGTGCGATGCTTTAAGATTCGTGCACCCAGATTCAATCGGGCCCGTCCGTTTAAACGGACGGCCGAGATCACGTGACCGATCCTATTCCCCCCGACACACGGCGGCGCGGGATGGCTCGGCTTCGGCGCGATCCGAACCGTTCGGTTCAAAATGAACGGCTCGGATTACCCCTCCCGAATTGGCTCGGGTTTGACACGGACGCGACGCGTGGCGCTACGGCTACCCTCGGATCTAGATCCGACGGCTTGATGGCGAGGCGGCGCTGCGACACGCGGCACGATTGAAGACCAACCAGCGTGCATCGGACGGCGGCAGCAGCTACGCGACGTGGCAGCACTAGAACCCTCCGATTAAGATCTAACGGTCCTAATTCAATCTATTTGCGAATAACCGATTCAATCCTAACCCCACAAATCCAATCCAACGGCTAAGAACAGATCTACCACCACAGTATGCGAATTGATCTAAACCATACGATCTAGATCCTACGGTCCGAAATAGATCTATCCTAGGTCTAATCCAAACCCTTAAGTCTTAATCTAACGGCTGAGGTTTAGAGATGGGGTTTACTGTTGCAAAGGCGATGTGGCGTGATCCAAACCGTTGAGCGACGATCGGACGGTGGATGGAGCTCGGGCTTGGCGAAGATGGTGCGGCGGCGAGGCTTCACCAGAGAGGAAGAAGACGACCACGACCACGGCGCAGCAGGGCTTCTCCGGCGACACGGGGTGATGCTTCCGACACGGCACGGTGTGGCGAGTTCGACGGTGCCACTGGCGACGGCGAAGGACGAACGGTGACGGCGAAACGAAGCAAAAACAACGGCGGAAGGCTCGGCTAGCTTCGACGAGGTCGTGCGGCGTAGAGGCGGCGGCTCGGGCGGCGAGATGTGTACGGACGGGTGCGGCGCGGCATGGGCTTCACGACACGGGTGGCGGCGCATTAAATACTGGGCCTGGGCGTCCGTGCCATTGCGAAATTCGTGGAGGAGTCCGTGGCGGCGGCGGAGTCCGGCGGCGACATGGAGTGGCGACGTGGTCTCATCGGGGACACACACGCGGACGCGATCCAGCGGCTCGGAGCACGGGGCGTCGTGGCAAGACGTGAGCCGTCGGATTCGGATCGCACGACAGGCGTTTTAGGGTTTCTGGAAGCTGGGCCGCACAGTGTTCGACCCAACACTGTTCACCCGCGTTTTAATTCCTTTTTCGAATAAAAATAATTCCAGAAAATCAAGTAATTCATTTCGTGCATTAAAAATATCGAAAAAATTCTGGAAAAATTCTCAAAAATATTTTAGGGTGCTTGGAACCCAAATAAAATATTTGCAGCAAAACTTTATTTAAACTTTTCCAACATTTAGTTAATTAAGCAAATTGCTAAATTCAAATTAAATCCAAATAAACCCAAATAAATTCCATAAATTTCCAAAAATTCAAAATACCACTTAAATGCATGAAAAGCAAAAATTGGGGTGTTACAACTATCATCGTCACTAGCATCATCGCAGTCATCAAGACATGAATCAACAATAGAAGGGAATGATGCTTTGGTTGATACTTTGCGCCCCTTGGCCATAAGGCACATTGGAGCGTCTTCATCGTCATCGCTTAAGTTGTCGAATAGGCTCTTCGACGTTGTTGGTGTTGAAGATAAGGCAATGGCGACGGAGGCAATTCCTCCTTCTTCATCGGAGTCAGAATTTGAATTGGAGTCGGAATTTGAGTCCCACTCCTCTCCAATGTGAGCATGACCCTTGTGCTTGTATTTTTTGCTCTTTTCCTTGTCCTTGCCCCGGTATTTATTCTTCTTGTAAGATTTGTCTTTCTTCTTCTCTCTTTGTGGGTATTCGGCAATGAAGTAGCCGGGTTCCCCACACTCATAGCACTTTCTTGTTGAATGTCTTCCTCTTGATTTGTTCCCATAACCTTTGGAATGACTCCCCGGCTTATACCCCTTCTTCTTGAGAAATTTGTTGAATCTTCTAACAAGCAAAGCCATATCCCCATTGGTCAAGGGACCACTTGACTCTTCATCATCACTTGTGCTTTCCTCCGCTTCATGCACCACTTTGATGGCTTTCAAGGCAATGCCCTTCTTCTTGCCTGACTTGAGCTCTTCAACCACTTCCGCCTCCTTAATCATCATATCATCCATCATTAACCTTCCAATCACATCATGAGGTGTAAGAGTGTCGAAGTTGGGCCGGTCACAAATGAGTTGAACCATGTTGCGGTTGGTGGGGGTGATCACTCAAAGGATAATCTTGACGATGGCCTTGTCGGTGAGGTCGGTACACCCAAGGCCCTTGGCTTGATTCACCAACACCATCAAGCGATTGAACATCTTCGTGTATGTCTCTCCTTCCAAGGTAAATCGGCTTAGCTCACCAATGATGAGCTCAATCTTTGACTCACGGACACTTGATATGCCTTCATGTGTGACCATAAGTCGATCCCAAATAGCCTTGGCATCTTCAAATCCATCGACTCGGTTGAACTCGGTGTCGCTTAAGGCATTAAACAAGGCATTGACGGCCAAGTCATTGAAGTGTTGTGCCTTCTTCTCTTCGGGAGTGAGTTTGTTTGGATCTGTGGCTTTAAAACCTATCTCAACAATCTCCCAAATACACGGGTGAAGTGATTTTAAGTACATCTTCATTTTATGTTTCCATGCGGCATAACGAGTACCATCAAAGTAAGGTGCTCTACCGGATGACACGGAAACATAAAGTGAAGAGCTTGAGACTCCGAGGGTGGGATAATCATATGGAATCACAACCCCTTTAGCGGAACCTGTGGCCTTGTCTTGGTCACGGCTTTCAACAATCTTCTCTATTTGCGACATCTCAAATTCTCCAAGCGGTTAAGCCAAAATTATGAAGATTTGGCTCTGATACCAATTGAAAGGATCGGGATGTCGCCTAGAGGGGGGTGAATAGGCGTTTCAAAAATTAAATTTAAATCGCAGCGGAAACTAACTGTTCGGAGTATCCAAAATAGGCTTCAGACTGTCCGAGTGGTTCGGATAGTCCGAAGGTTAGTTCGGATAGTCCGAATGCTTCAGAGCACACAATTCGCAAAAAGTAGATCTAGGCTATTTGGAGGAGAGTAGATGCAACAAATGAAATTTGTTTGCCTAGAATACCTGCAGGAACTGAATAACCACCAATAAACTTCACTCAAAGTAGATCACCAAGTGAATCGCTAAGATTTGAATCAAACCCAACAATGGTGAAATAGAATTCCAAGAAACGAAGCCAAAAGCTCAAAGATTTTTCACTCGAAGTTCAGATCCTTGAGGGGATCCTACATCTCCGTTGAGGCAGCACCAAGCCGGGGTCTCTTTCAACCCTAATCCTCCCGGTGTTGCACAAAGCACTCACCGATTTCTTTTTTGAATCCTTCCCTTTCGGAGGTGAATCCAACCTTCACAAACTTCTGGTGGCTCTCTACACCAAGCTTGAGAGCTCAACGACAACTCCTAGTTGTCTAGGAGCCCTCAACCTCCAAGAGTAAAAGATCGGCGAGAAATCCGCGAGAGAATGAAACCGGTGCTCAAGATGGATCTAGGACTCTTCGATCTCTCAATCTTTCTTCTCACTCTCCCTCTAATGATTCAAGAATCAAAGCTCAAGAGAGGAGTGAATGCTAGAGCTCAAGAGGATGAGGAAGTGCAATAAATGATTTGGAATGAAGTGCTCTGTTGGTAGGTGAGATGGGAGAGGCATTTATAGCCCTCCCAAAACTAGCCGTTTAAACTCAGCCCCGAGTCAGTTCGGACAGTCCGAACTTTTGTTCGGATAGTCCGAACAGGTTGAATAACAAGTGACAGAGCGACCTAGCTCGGATAGTCCGAACATTTGTTCGGACAATTCGAAGTGTTCGGATACTCTGAGGGTTCGGATACTCCGAAGAAATCTTCGGACATTCCGAATGAAAATTTTTTAGAACTAACAGAGAGGGTCTATTCGGACATTCCGAACTCAATCTCGGATACTCCGAATGAATTTGAGTAAAATGCTTCTAAAACTCGATATTTTGACACTTTTGACAACTAGGATCCATCATTGAGCACTTAGAGTCATTCTAAAGCTATTTCTCGTCGTATCCCTCCTTATAGTACGACTATCCCTAGACTCAATAAAAAATAAAATACATGCATAATATTAAGTCTAAAAACGCCTTCTTCTCATTTATTTTGAGGGTGATCCTTTGCTTCGAGACTTTATCTCCGGATGCGATAATTTGCTATCATAGCTTACAAATCTCATTAGTCACATAATCCAGTTGTCATTATTCACCAAATTCGCGTGCATCAGACCTCTTCAGACTGCTTGGGGTTGTACCACCGATAATATACAGTAAGGAGATCCTTGCAGGCTCGTCCGCTCTTGGGATATTCCAACTAGGAAGAGGAGGAATTGGATGTGCCGCAACTACAAATTCAATCCGCCGGAGAAGAGCCTGAAGAATCGCCAGCTGGTAACAATCATACGTGTTTCGTAATATTTGTACGTGAAACTTTGCTAATTTATTTTTCATGCAGTCGCCTCCGCCGCTGTGTGAATTTGAGCAGTGGTTTGATATAAAGATCGATCCGGAGGACCAAAGGCTCATTGATCAAAGCATCCGAGACGAGGAGTTCAGACGGCAGCTTGAAGCGCAATGTGACGCGGAACGTGAGGAGGCACGTCGAAAGGAAGAAGAGGAGAAGGAGACCGAGAGAGAGAGGAAACGAGAGAGGGCACGTCGTGCCAGAGAAGCCCCACCGGAGGCATGGGCGAAAGGGAAGTGGCCTCGATCCACTCAGTGGACGAGAAGTTGTAACCATTATTTTCCTTGTTCATGATGCGCATCCTAGCTTTATGTCGAAGTGAAGAGTGTGGTCTACTTTATTTTCCGCAGTAACTTCTGTTATGAGAAATCGTGGGCTAGCACTTATCTATGGGCGACCTGGCCGGGCGTTGCCCCGGTGCGAAGTTGCGAAAATCGGAAAAGGCACTCGCATTACTAATTGGGAAAGATAAGCTAAAAAATGCAAACACTGATTTCAAACAGTAATACAACACGGTGTTGAAGATAAAGAAATTACAAAAGTACAGCTGTACAACAACTTAGTCATGACCACGCCTCCTGATCTGGTCGGTGGGGTACGTGAGTGGCGACGGCGGACGGGCGGCCCTCCTAGGCCAGCCCTGCGGCGCAGGGGTAGTGTAGTTTGTCGGCGACTCGGGTGTGTCCTGGTGCGGTGCTCCCAGGAGCTAAGAGGGGTCGAGGTACTCGGTGGACAGAAACTGGCGCACGTCGAACGTTCGCTCCTCCTCGATGTCGTCGTCGTCCGCGTCGCCGAAAGCACCCTGGGGTCCTGGTGGGGCATGAGACGAAGACTGGCCCTCATCACCCCAACGTCGCCACTGCGGCTATGCAGGAGGACATGAGGGCTCATACTAGCCGACGTCGGGCCGTGGGGGATGGCTGCCTCGGGGAGGTGTGGGGACGGCTCCACTAGGAGGGGGAGGTGCTGGCCTACGGGGACGTGGTGCACTGCGCTCGATGACGTCTCCACCCCCCTAGCAGGTGGCCAGGCGACGTCCCCGCCTCAGCATGGCTGCGATCCGATCATAAGTTGAGCGGTGGTCATCGGCAGTGAACTGGATGCCCGCGTCGAGGCGCGTCACCATGGATGTAGCCTCGGCCTCAGCCTGCCCTACTATATGTCCCTGCATGTAATGATAGGTTGATATGAGGTAATTTACATAAAAAAGACATACGTATGGAGATTCGATTGTGGCACTTACCGCGTAGTTGTCCCTCTGGGACATCTGCTAGGGGTACGTGTCCGAGATCGATGCCTGAGCAGCGACATACGGGTCTGGTGTGTACCCCACCCTAAGCCGAGTCCGCGGCGTGAACCACTCCATGTACTGCTCGTACATGGCATGGTCGTACGGCCCGGTCTCGGTGACCGTGTCCATCTCCGCACCGTCCCACTACAGTGCCCACTGCACCATGCGATGCATGAACGGAGTGCCTGGTGCAACCCCCCGGTTCATCCTGCAATACAAAAACGGTAATTTACATACAATATGCATTCCGCAAGAATGGTACGCATTGTGCTCAGTAGACGTACCTGTGCGCACCACGTGAGACAACGTGAGTAGGCGGTAGGGGGGAAGTTTGGAAGGGCCGAACTGCTGCAACACTCGGTACGGCGAGTACTCCTTGACGCACAGGTCGAAGACGAGGACCCTACGGGTGAGCCAGAACTGATGGTCCCGTGAGCAAAGCTGGGAGAGCCGTGAAGGTGCTCGACTCGACGCTATACACGCCAGACGGCGCCCACCGCACGCCCTCGCCCGGAGCTCGCCAACTCCCGAGCGAACTCGAGGTACGACCTCCTGACCTGAAGGTTGGCGTACACTCGCTGCGAAAATAAAAAGTAGTGCATGTTATGAAAGTGTCAAAGTGGGGGATAAGATACTAGGGGGCATACCTGCCGCTGAACCCAGTAGAGGCCGCCCATGGTGGGCTAGTCGATCGGGTGCTGGTGGTATGGGAACTGGTCGTACGACGTCGGGTCAACAACAGGTCTACCGATGGGGAAGCGCTCCCAGAACCACAGCTGCAGCGGTAGGATGCAACCCGTCAAGATCGCGTCCCTCCCCCCGAGAGACAGCCTCGCAAAGACCTCTGTACGTGCACACGCGAGCACGACAGAGCCCCACGACCACTGCACCATCTGTTTACAATGAGAAAGTTAGACATGTCCTGTCATAAGAGATTTTAATGGAATGTGTTACCTGCTCCGTCGGGGTGTCGGCGATCACCCGTGAACTCGATCAAGTGTCGGTCCACCGTATCCCCGTGCGAGGACGAGAACAGATACCATCTGAACAGCAGCAGCAGGTACGCCTCTAGGTGGCGTGCCAGGTCCTCCTCGTCAGTGTCCGGGTGGACAAGCTCGGCGTGCAGCATTTGGTACAATATTGTCAGCAGATCAGCGCGTATCCGTTAAATTGCAATGAAGGAATGAAGGAGGTACTAACCATGAACTGGAGCAGCCACGCCTTCGTCGGTCCGTGTCGCTCACCCAGCTTGAGGGGCACGTACGGCCGGGCTCCGGGGTGTCGCTGCACCTGGAGGAACCGCCCCTCTATCTGCGTGTGCCACATCACGGGGGCGTCGTGCGGCACAACTGGAGGACCTGCACAGGGGAGTCCTAGCAGGTAAGACACGTCCTGCAGTGTCGGAGCCATCTCTCCGCAAGGCAGGTGGAACGTGTGCATCTCCGGTCTCCACCGGTCCACGAGTGCAGTCAGCAGGGACCGGTCGTACCCGAACCGTGGGACGTGCGGGGCCTCGGCCACGGCGTCCACCTGCTCCACCATCCTGCAGAACGGTAGTAAACCGGCCGCTCATAACCTGCACGTAGTGTGTAGCGTCGTTAAAATTCCATTAATAGGTAAGTACATGTACATAAAAGAGTAGGAAAATTGGCGACCATCGTGGAACCCAAACAGAGTGAATGTGAAGCAACTCGTTCGCACTCTAGACCACAAGAGTGTAAATCGGTTGTCGTCTTAAATCATGGACAACCTAGACCGGTGGGTTGAATCCACGGTCTCAACTAGCGACTTCGTAGGGCAAGCGCCGAAGACGCCTAAGTCCCGCCATCGTCGCTTTGGCTCAAGTGGTTACAAAGCAAATAAATGGTTAGAAAGCACATAAAACAAATTGGACAATAATATAAGTAAATGTACGAAGCAGATGAAGCAAACTGGACAATAAGTAAATGTTACACGTTACAGCTACCAAAAATTAAGTGGAAAGTAAAGAAATGTTGCACATTCAAATATATGTTTGATGGCGCACAAACAATAAAACATTACATGACGAGGACAACAAATAACTGGTACATATTCAAGAACGCGAAGACAGAATTATGACGAATACAACACGTTACAACAAATACATTTACACATACACGAGATAAAATTACATTATTCACAATTACGACGTGCTTCCGACTCATCCATATCGATCCTAATACGCCGTGTCCTTCGATGCCTGACCTTCTGCTTTAACATTCGGATGTCCGGTACCCATCGATGCCCTAGAGGGGGGGCTGCCGTGAATGATCCATCGACTCGGTACCCGTACACCTCGTTATGCCAGGTGTTTAGAACACTTTTCTTGTAGTAGTAGTGGGAGATGAACGGACGACATCATTGGTGTGTCTCGGCGGCAGCGGCAATCACGTGCGAGCACGGCAAGTGCAGCAGGCATGGCTTCTGGCAGGAGCACTCGTAGTCAGCAGCTCAGAGTATGCACAAATGGGAAGTCCTCTCCCGGTGGGCACCTCTGCAACCTCGGTCACCGTAGTGCATGTGGTACCTCCGTTCCACGCCACTCTCCGGTGTCAAGCGATGTGTCTGTGCCTTCTGTGTCTTGTTGGCCATGTACGTAGAGACAACCGTTGAGTAGGACAGGCGATTGTTCGACATACATGCAGCGGAGGCCTTGTACCGCTCAACGAAATATCTTTGGGTGCCTAGTAACACACCCTCAACAATGCCCACCAACGGAAGGCATCTCGCGCCTTTCATTACCCAATTGTAAATCTCCGCCAGGTTGGTTGTCATTGTCATTATTCCATAATGGGAACCGCCCTCGTCATGCAAAAGGGACCATTTCTCCAACGACTCGTGTCGTATTCAGTCCGTGAAACTCTTTATGCTTGTCCTCGGCCTACGCCGAATATTTGGTGCATCGGTTGGGAGCGCACACAAGGCTGTGGGGTCATCTCCTTGCTCGTGGTAGACCATAGGGTTCCTTGATGAACTAGCGCCATCCCTTGGATTCAGTGATTGCTTCTTGGTTAGTTCATCCAACGTCTTCCACAGCGCGTCTAACTTCCTCCGCTAGTTCTATTTCCACAGCTGCTTGAACATGTTCATAAGCTCCTTGTTCCTGAACTGACGGAAAAAATTAGCACCCATGTGCCTCATGCACCACTTGCTCTTCAGGTCTGGCCACTTTACTGCTCCCACAACGTCGAACCCTTGTTGCATATCCACGATCGCCCTCAGCAACCCTGCATGTCGGTCATGGATGACACATACATCAGGGCGGCCCTGAACAACTGCCATCTTGACTTTCAAGAAACCAGTACCAGCTCTTCGTGTTTTCCCCCTCCACGAAGGCTAATGCGACCGGTAGAACCTGGTTGTTGGTGTCCACCGCGATTGCAGTTAGAATCTGGCCCTTGTATTTCCCTATGAGGAATGTGTCGTTCATGCAAATTACTAGGCGACAGTGTTGGAACGCATTTATGCATGCGCCGAGGGCGAAGAAGGCCCGTTACAAGACCCACTTACCCGCGCATGCACCATCCGCGAGAAACTCCGTAAGGTCGATGACTGTATCGAGATTCCTATGTGATATTGCCCTAAGCAAGTGTGGAATATTCTCGTACGAAGTCTCGTACGTCCCGAACCATATTTGCAAAGCTATCCTTTTTGCTCTCCATACCTTTCCGTAGCTAATCTTGTACTGAAACCTCTCCTCCACGGCTCTAATAATAGATCGAGGCTGCAGGTGTGGATTGTCCACGATCTGACCATAAAACACATTTTCCACCCAAGTGGACGATAGATTACGGTGTTCCTGGTCCGCTTCCTCCAGTTCGCGGTTATGCTCCATCATTATGGAACATTTCCAGTAGTCCGTCCACTTCCCCTTGTATGCATGCACCCGCTATGGGCACGAATCAACTACGCACTTCATGTCGTAGTCTTTTTTGCTGGACTTCACTACCCTGAATTGCCGCCGAAGAGACATTGACCAGTACTTCACCGCATCCATCACAGCCTCCTTGTCTTTATATATGGCCCCCTGCGTACCCTCGTTCTCTTAATACTGCCATGCATCTCTGTTCCCTTCATTCATTGTTAGGTGTTCGAAATTATAATTTGCCCACGCACCAGGCACAGGCACCTCAGGAGTATTGTCCTCCTCGTCCGAGTGTTCGCCATCAGGGGCTTCCTCATCCACGCGGTCCTCCTCCTCCATCAAGTCAACTATGTGCCCCACCTCCTCACCCTCGCCGGCCACCCCCTGCACCTCCACGACTGTCTCCTCGCCCCCCGGTCCCCTCGCCACCGCCAACCTCGTGTCCCCCGTCTCCGGGGTCCTTACCACCTTCATCATCGCATTCTTGCATATCTGTCTTCCCCTCCTTCGTAATATCTACCCAACATCACGAACCTCCGACATCGATGGAGGTACCTGGTACAACTCTACCAGCAACATGAGCAGCCAGCTCCGCTCTACGGCATACTACACAATCCTAAAATTTCTAAATACTACACAATCCTAAAATTTCAAAATGTTACACAATGCTAAAATATTAAATACTACATTAAATTTCTAAAAATTACATAAAAGTTTTTCGAACTTACCTTCACAAAAACAACAAATCTATTTTTTTCCTCTTTTTTTCTCTCTTTTCCTCTCTTTTCTCTCCTCTCCTCTTTCTCCTCTCCTCTCTTCTTCTTCTTGGCAAGCCTCGGTCTCTTCTCCTTCACGGCCAAATGTGCACAAGATCACAGGCGTCGATGAAGTTCGTCACTGTCAGCCTCAAACCACGAAAGCAATAAGCGACGCGTGTCCCCACGCGGTGAACGAGCCAACGCCTGAGCCAACCGTTGCCCTAACGGCCATCACGCACAGTCACTTGTCGCCCTGTACTGGGGCTACAGGCGGGTATTTCCGCAATTTTGATTTCCCACCGATTAGTTTTGCAAAAATGAATTAAAATAAATATTAAATAAAAAAATTCTGGATATAGATCTAACGGTGTATTTGATTCAGGAAACCCTAGCGGTGTTTGGCTGTTGGATTTGTAATGGACGGCTTGGATTAATCAGTTAGTAATGGGGTTCTACAGTCTTTTGGCCGTTAGATTTCATCTACGGGTTGGATTGAGCCGCATCCAAGTGGATCCTGTCCATTTATCACGATAAATGGATGGCTCTCAGTCGTCTTCTCTGAGGAGGACTTGCAGCAGAGCTCCGTGGCTGCCAAGGACTTTGCACCCGTCCCATGCACGGCGCGGACGTTTACGGCTATTTAAAGTGGGCGCCAGCTGAGCATGATATCAAGCGACTAGAGCCCCAGATTAATCAAGCGATTTAGGTTATAGTTGCGCCGGATTTCACGTTTTCTTTAACACGTCGTCGTGAGCAAAAACTGACGATTCATCGCCAAGGGCTACTCTGGTTATATTCTGAGCCATTAGAACCATCGTCATCTACCACATCTGGTGCGCACGCTAACTTCATCGGAGAGGCATCAAGGCGTCGGATCGTGGAGGAGGCCGTCGCTGCCGTGGAAAAGTACCTTACCGCTGTTGAACCCGTGCATCACTGTTGAACGTAAGATGAGCACGATATTTGCGACGTCAAGACCAAGCTAGTTTTGTCACCGCCGATGATCGCCGGTGACCCTAGTGCTCTACGTGCCGCCGACTTACGTGGCTTTGTCTGGTGTCGACACGTGGTGCCACGTGGTCTGCTACGTCGGAGCCAGATGGACTTTTTTTTGCTGACGTGTGCTTCTGCGTGTCGCTTGTATAGCCGCCGTATTAGCAGGCAGTGTCAGCAAGGCTAGGCCTACAAGTCAATGCTTGTGGTGCATGCCGGGTTCACCGTGGATCCGATGAGGGTTATGGACCAGGTCTATGGACTGAGGGATGCTGACAACACTGACGTCATGCTGATGACATAAAGGGATTTTTTTATAAAAATAATTTGGTTAAAAATATGATTTTCTGTTTTTTAGTATTTTCTTTATTTTTAAATCTTTCGAGAGTTTGTTCTCTATTATATGAGCTCTGATTGAGACGATTCAAATTTTTTAAAATTTGTAAAATTGAGATATATTTAATGGTGAATTTTTTGAGATTATTTTCTCTTTGTTTTGATATTTCTTTGGTATTCTTTCTCGTTACGCGTAGATGTCGAAATGTTCGGAGCATCCGGGAGGATTTGTTGATGCAAGACTAGATTCCAAAGTAAGAACAAGAGCTTTTCTAAGACAAGTTATGTTTTGATCATGTTAAACCTAATTTATAAAATTGCTATGTTGTTTTACTTTATACATGATATTTTATGTGTATAACTGTTTCAAATTAAATTGAGATCTAACTAATCTGTCTAATTGAACTATACCCTATCTTGTCATTTATATGTCATAATTAATTGTCACCCTTGATTGGTTCATTATTAGTTGGTTAATATAAGTAATCAACATAGATTGGTTAGACTGTGTTTAGTATGCTTAACTATGCCATGTGTAATTCATGTTCTTCAAAATATCAAAAGTTAATCTTAATTAATAGAATATAGAACATGATTATAAATTGGTGTGTTAGGTGTTGTCACACAATAATGTTGAGTTGTAGTGACGAGGATGTCACGCAACGATGTTGACTTGTTAATAGCACGTGGTGCTTGTAATCAACTGGGGTATTAATCATTTAGATTGGAGTAAGTGGCAAGGGGCAACATGCCAAAGTGGGCCGAAAGGGCAAAGAGCATGTGTAAGTCTTGTCCTAGTCATCTTAAGGACTTAACCTTGCAAGCCTTTGACCTGATTCAAACATGGAATCACATGTCCGGAATGGGATGGACCTAGCTGATCAATTTGTAATGCCTTAGCTTTGGTACTACCAGCGATGATGTGTGGTTCGCCTATTTATGAACTCACATGGCATAAGAGTGGGCTTCGAGTGTGATAACCAGTCCCTTCAGTGTTGAAATCTTAACAGATAGTACTGGTTAAGATAAAGCATTGTAAAGACTTTGTCATGGTTTATCTACTGACACACTGAAGGAAATGTGTTAATAGCTTGGCAACAAGAGATGATCATATCGTGTGGGTAAAACGCATAACCTCTACAGAGTGTAAAACCTAATCGGATAGCCGTGCTCGCAGTATTAAGTAATGCTCGGGAATTATAGTCAATGGTTAGACTTAATAAAATAAAAACTTGATTGGGATGGTAGGTTACCATTGGAAGGTTTAGAATTTGACTTAGAACTGGATGCCATGTTTACTTGAGAAATATTGAAAGTTTCATATTATTATTATTATTTATTTTACTGTTTTTTCCATCTACTTATTGTATTCATTTACAAATACTGCTTTACTACAAAATAACCATAATAGCCATTCCTTTAGAATAAGCCTTGCATATAATTATATTAGAATTGTATTTTGTGCACAACTTGTTGAGTAGTTTAAGCACTGTAACATCCCAAAGTTTGGCCCAACTTAAAATTTTGGAGTTATTTGAATTTTTATGAAATTTTGAAATTTATTTGGATTTATTTGAATTTATTTTGAATTAATATTTCTCTTTGAATAATTAGATAATAGAAAAGTATTAACCAAAAATAAATAAAAATATTTTATTTAAGTTCTAAATGCCATGAAATATTTTCTAAAATTTTTTTAGAATTTTTCGGGTATTTTTAGTGCTCTAAATAATTAAATTTATTTTTTTGAATTATTTTAATTAAGAAAATCCAGGGAAATTGTTAGCTACAGTGTTGGGCTGAGCCCAACACTGTGCTCACCGTTCGGCCCAGTAGGGGAAGCCCTAGCGTCGCTCTCCCGGAATCGTTGGATCGCGATCGGTCGGATGGGTCTTTGCCGCGTCACGGTTGCGCTGGGGTCGTCGGATCGAGACAGCTCGGACGCTCCAGATGGCGCCACGTCGCGCGGGAGGTGAACAGTCGGTCGCCACCGCCGTCGCCATTACTGCGTCGATTGGCTGCTGGTTTTGTGCACTACGAGGCGTCGCCGAGCTCGTGAAATACCCCCGCGGAAAGAGCTCTCCGTTCCGCACCCATTGCACCCTCTTTCATGCGCCAAGACACTCCCTAGCTAGTAAACTTTCTCGCCGAAGTAGGATTTCACCTTGTTTCGGTTTCCCTTGTTTTCCACCGCCGTCCGTCGCTCGCCGCCGCACCCGAGTCCCACTTCGAGTCTGTCGTGTCAAGCTGCGTCGTTTGGACTACTTTCTCTTATCGGAGACCCCGGAATTGTCATAAGCCTCGGCTTCTTCTCCAAGACCGGTGACCAAGCGCCGCGCACCACCGTCAAATCTTCGCAAGCATCGTCGCCCATTGGATCTTCATCGCACGGTTCAGGTAGCACCACGTATGCCCATCCCTGTTGAATACACGTAGGGTAGCGATGAATCGTAGTCGTTCGTTTGAAAATGTGCGGTTTAGATCGTGGGGTGTGAAATTGCCTTGGGTAGTTAGCAGCCGTTGGATCATTGGTGGATGGCTCAGATGCGCCCACGCGTCTATTACCGGGACTATCCACGCCCTCCTTTAAATCTTGGCCGTCGGTTTTGAATGGTCGGTTTGGATTTCGCCGTGCGTTGGGCCGTAGGAGGGTGCTGCGTGTCGTGCGAAACCCTAGCGCCGCCAGATCTCAACCGTCGATTTCGGCGCACAGTCGGGATCGTGCCACGTGTTCGCGCACCGAACGAAGCATTGCAACGGTCGCCGAGGCGAGATCCGACCGATGAAATTCAAACGATTGGCCAAGATGTTGCCACGTGTCGACGTGAGAGCTGCGGGCCGTGCGTCGCGCAGTGTTGTCAGGCCCGCATGGCAGCCGCAATATGCTGGTGGACCGAGTCCACCGTGAACCCGAGCCGAGCCATGAACCTGGTCCATAGTCCCGAGGCGATGTGGCCCACTCTGGTGGTGCCACGTGTCGGCCGAAGAATATATCGGGATTTTCCAGAAGAAAAATAAATAGATTAATTCGGGTATTTCTTTTATTTGAAATTCCAAACTTGTAATCGCTAAATCTTTTGCGTTTTAACTCCGAATTTGGTGATTCCAATTTCTAAAAATTTGTAAAAATGTGAACTATTTATTGGTGGATTTTATTTTATTTTTAGAGTTGATATTGCTCTCAGGAAATTATATTTATTATGTGCTCATTTATTCAAGTAGACGTTGATTTGCCAGAAAATTTCGAGGGAGAATTTCCAGCACAAGACCAAGCTCCGAATCAGGACTAGTCACTGTTTGAAGGCAAGTTGTGCTTTGACCATTTTGCTCCTAAATTTTGAAAATATATTTTGATTCAAACTATGCATGCTAATTTAATTAGAAATGGATTTAAATAATTTGGGTAAATTAGTTAAATCAACCTATTTGTTATTGCCACCTTGTCACTAGTATTTGTATGCCATGATTCCATTGGATGCCCTAAGTTTGGTAATAATAGTTGGTTGTTAATATTGTGCCAACACGGGAGGCTAAATCGTGAATAGTTGCTTAGCCATGCATATAACGTGAATAATCTTTTTGAGTACAAAAGCAACATTGACTTAAGGAATAGTGAATGCTTTTTGATAAAAGGTGGAATGTTGTTGGTAATGATATTGGAATGTAGAGACCTATGTGGATCTACATGAAGAATGATTACGGGCATGTGTTGCACCGTTAAACAACTTGGGATGGGAATTGATTTAGATTGAGGCAAGTGGACCGAGGCTGCGTGCTAGGTGGGCCTTCGTGGCATTTGGGGGTTGTGAGGGCTGTGTGCCAATTTTGAGAGAAAGATGTCTTGCCTTGGTCAGTTAAGGACTTCACCTTGTAAGCCTTTGACATAAGTCACTCGTACAACCACAAGTCTGAATGGGAAGACCTAGTTTAGTAGGATTCTAATATATCACCTTTGATACCTCGGGGTGACAGTTACACGGGGGTAACTGTACGGGGGAGCATGCCTGTGCTACGGCTTGGTACCCTATCCAACGGTGTTCGTCGGTCCTATACTTCGGCTCTGTGTGAGGGAAGTGATAGTGAAGGCAACCCGGAGAGGTTCCTAGGTTGAGCTAGAATTCTCTGAAAAGCTTTGTTATGGTCAATAGCCTTTGTGGTGTGCGACTGTATCTTATGGGTAAAGTGTACCACCTTTGCAGAGTGTGCCAAAACTATTCGAATAGCCGAGTCCACGGAACTGGACAAAGCTCGGGGATTACAGTCAAGGGGTAGATCTTTGAAAATAAAATGGGTTGTAAGGCTGTGTGCCAGGATTAATGTGGAAATTTGATTAAGGACTGTGTGTCCAAAATTATGTGGAAAACAATCTGAGAAGCTTATTACATAATTATGGTTTTGCTGCTTTATATCTAAATAAATAGTAAGTTAAAATATTGAGGCAATGCAAAATAATCAATTAAGCCATTCCTTTGTAACAAGCCATGTATGTAGTCAAAGATCTGCATTCTGTGCATAACTTGTTGAGTACGGTGTGTACTCACCCTTGCGGACAAAAATTAACCAGAGGAAGAGTCTACGCCTGCTTGGGAAGAGAAGTTTATCGAGGAGCCGGAGAACTAGGGAGTAAGCCTCGTCAGTTGCCTGTGGCAAAGAGATGGATCACTATGAAGTCTATTTTTCCACTGACATTTTCTTGATACTCTGATTTATGTAAACCCTGCGTGGCAAACTATTGTAAGGTGACCATAAGGTCGTACAACTCGTTTATATTCATGTCTGAAGAACTTTATTATTATTCCGCTGTGTATGATTGTGGTACTTTAACCTTGTTTAACCTGTGTGCACTAGCGTGATCCTGGACTAGTGCTGAAGACACAGAGGGTCCGGATTTGCATATTCGGATCCCGAAAGTACTCACCCTTACCGATAACAACATCATCAGGTGAGAAGTCTACACATGTTCTAGATGAGGAGTACCAGGAGGATACGGGTGCTTAGGGTGCGAGCGTTGTCAATTGCATGTGATAAACTGAAGTGTCATTTACGTTTTTCTTTTTACTGCAATGTCTTAGTTTAATATTCTTAGTCTAGCCATGCGTGACTTAATCATGTAAGTTGATCATAAGTTCATTCAACCATTTATATTTAATATATAGAGTCTTTATTTATATTTTCGTTGTGTATAATTGTAATATTCATCTATGTTGAACTGTGTGTACTAGCGTGATCCTGAACTAGTGTGATATATATAGAGGGTCCGGATTTGCATATTCGGGTCCCGACAACTATTCAAGATTTCCTTATTTCGGTGTTGTTGGTACACCTCCAGTAGGTAAAGGTTGACAAGTACAACGTCACTACTGTTGACCTCGAATGTGTTGAATACCAAGACAAACCATTCATATTCACCAACCAAGTTGTTTAAGTCTTCAATGTAACCGATCTGTCCAACAAGAAGTGCTACGTAGTTTTAAAAAAAATGAGAATTGTCGGAGTTGAGAATGTAGTAGATAAAAAGAATACAATTAGTTTGACGAGTTACTTCCTATTGAAAACGGTATAACGGTCCACGAAGAATAACTTGAGGAAGCTAACTACACACGTGTCGATCATCATAAAGGGTTAATTTTTATACAAAAGAATAAGCAAGTAGAATTATGATGAAGTTGTTATTTTTATTTTAAGTGTGTCTATATTTTAATGTCAACTAGCTAGCTATGAATATCTAGTCAATATATCCTCCAATGAATGTATTCTGTCCAATCACTGATCAAAACTCTAGCTTGAATTTTAGATCAAACTTGTTTAAACAAGTTTGTAAACTAGTTAAACTCAACATCTTAAAGATTTTTAAAAAATTCGCATGTGATACATAGATAAATGGATGTGCTGGACGTGGTGTGTAATATGTAATCTGAGTTGATTTCTGAAATGTATATTATAATATGCTTTTGATGTAAATTATGTTATTTGTTTTGTTCCAAAGGGCATGGTTAGCAATTCCTGAGACTATCTAGTAAATACAAGAGTATAAATAGTAAAAAAATAATATTACAGAGGGTTAAACATAAGAACCGTTTGTGGTGACATAGACATCACAGACGGTTCCACTTTAAAATCGTATGTGATGTAAGAGACATCACAAACGGTTTTTATTTATAATCGTCTGTGATGTCTATATCATCACAGACAGTTCTTGTTTATAAATGTTTATAATGTATCTTAAATCACATACAGTTCTTAATAAGAACTGTCTATGATGATTTACATATCACACATGGTTCTTTTTAGAACGTCTGTGATGTTCTTTTCACATACGGTTGAAAAACTATCTATGATGTGCCTTTATATGATTGACATTTTGTTATTGATAATTCATAAAACCATCTAAGATGAAAATTTTGAATCGTCTGTGACAAGATTTTTTGTAGTAGTGGTACTTGCTTTGTTGTGTTAGCCTCAGCAAGCTCTGGATAAGGTCCACTTGGCCATTGCGGACATACCGATGGCACCGAGGACGGTGTGAAGGAGACGAGCTGGAGCCTGACGTTGCCCTGTAGCTTGGGCCCAGCGGTGAGGAGGTCCACTACCGCCATGTAGTGCAGTAGCCTTGTCGACTCCGCGTTCAACAGACCGATGATGACTAGCGAAGTCGGGCTGCCGTCGTTGTACACCTTGGTCAGCTCCAGCTCCAGCGCGATCCCAAACGGCGTCGTCCTCAATAAGAAGAACACCGGCGCCAACTGCATCCGCGCATCGTTCTCTGTCTGGAGGGAAGCAGCCGTCGAGTCCCACGCCCTCGAAGAGCAGGTGGAAGAAGAGCGTGATTTAAAATTTAAAATTTAAAAATAAAATTAAATAAAAAATTTAATTAAAATCAAGAGTATGATTTAAATATTTTTATCTCAATTTTCTGAAAACCAACCTTAATAAAAGAATAAGGTAAAATATAAAACTCCAAATTAAATAAACTATGAAAATAAGTTGGAATTAAAATTTCACTTTGAAATTCCATAAATCTAAAATTTTCTAAATTTTGGTTCTTAAGAAAATCTTTTATTATATTGATTTCATTTTCTCTTCAATGCAAACTAAAAGTATAAAGAGGAATTAAATTTTGACATTTAATTATATTTAATGATATGTTTTCTTAATTTTTCTAGATTTTCTTGACTTTCTTTGCATTTTCTTGATTATTACTCTAATGGAGAAATCCTTTTAATATAAACTTAAGTAGTAAATAGAGAAAAGAGTAAAAATATTATAGCAATAACATAAATAGAAGTTTTATTGTGGCCGAGGACCTGCAACACAATTAGAATGGGCATGAGACCATGGCAGGTAGGGCTGGATATCAAGCTTAACGAGCTATTATCGAGTTTTTTTCGAAATTGACATAATTTGATGTAAAATCATTTTATGTACCATTTAAGTGGTTACATCAAATTCGAGCTAACGAGCCATTATCGAGTTGAGCCTTATTAACTTTTTTCACTTGAAATTGCCTTATTTCAATTTTGAACCTATCAGCTACTGTAATTGAAGAAAATTTGATTCGAGCTCTAACGAGTTTTTTTTCCAGCCCTAATGGCGGGCGCCAACTGCACACGGTGGAGGAAGTTGGCGAGGGATGGGAAGGGGCATGAGGAGGGGAACTTGGTGCCGGGGGGGGGGGAGAAAGTGGCGGTGGCCCACTTGTAAGATCGAGAGTGCCGACTAGAGGGGGTGAATAGGCGGCTTTAAAAATTTCTTCTACGGTTAATTAAATCTTGCTTATTTATCCCTATGTCAAAATAAAAATAAAAAAAAATAAATGCGGAAGCGATAAATTAAGATTTTGATAATCAAAACCAAGTCAACTAGACTCACTAAATGCACTAGTTAATTATGTCTCTAACAAGAATATACAATCCTAAAGACAAATAAGTAATTTAATTCTAAAAATATAAATTGCAACAATATAAATAAGAATTGCAAACAAACACAAAGAGACACACCGATATTTTACCGTGGTGTTCGGAGACTTGCCGGTTTCCCCTAATCCACGTTGAGGCAAAAACCAAACCACTTTGGACCGGCTCCACGAATTGAGCACCCGCCTCGATTTCACTAGTGTTAGCTTTTTCCCTCTCCGGATAGGCGAGCTCTGACCTTTACAACTTTGTCGGGTCTTCTCACAATCTCCTTGAGAAGATCACCGTGCACGATGCCTCCACGCGGTCTAGGTGTCAGCAAACACCAAGAGTAATAGGTCAAGCCTCTTGCTTGATCCTCATCAAATGCAACACATGCACAAGGATGCTCAATCCTTCTCTAGATGCAACACATGCAACTAGAGACTTCTCTCCTTGCCCACAAAGTGCAACACATGCACAATGTAGAGGAGAGGCTCACACTAACTCAAGAGAATGCAAATCAACACCAAAGAGACTCTACACAAGAAACTCAAACTTAGAAGCTTCTCAAATCATTCAAATATTGCTCTATGAGCTCTTGGGGTTTTGCTATCACAAGAAGACCTCAAATGGGTTCTAGAACAACAGCAAAACCCTCCCCATTCGGCCTCTTATAAAGCCCCTTAAAGAAATTAGCCGTTTAGGGGCAAAATAAAAAAACATGCAATTTTCGGTACTACCGCCATGTAATGCCCAGTAGGACCGGCCTTAATGGTAATGGATAGTTCTGGGCATTAAAAGCACTGAAAATAGCCATTGCTACAGTACCCCGGTATTACCGACGTGTAAATCCCGGTAGTACCAACATTTTTTGACCCCAACAACTCAAAAACATAGTTCTGAAAAATAACTACCAGCCTTCTGGAGCGGTACTACCGCCATGTAAACATCGGTAGTACCGAAAATCGGTACTACCACTTTGTAAATCTTGGTAGTACCACTGTTTCAGCAAGAAAAACGGTCGTAACTTTTACTCCGAACTTCGATTTAGGTGATCTTAGGCTCTATGCGAAACTTATCAATAGGGCTACAATCTCCACCTATTTTCAAGATTTAAGCAATCATAGATATTTTTAAATATCACCAAAACAAAACTCCAATGTAGTCATTCAAGTCTAAAATATGATTTTTTGAAATTCCTCATATAGACTTGATCAAGGGCGTGACTACAAGATAACGAGAGTCAATAAGATCAAATCTTGAGCCCTGTAATGATTAACTCATAATCAAAATAATTTTGCAAAACACATTTGCAAATAAACCGAGAACCTATGAGATAAATCTTCTAGCCATATAAGGATCAACACATGATCCCGACACTATTGCAAAACACATTTACAAATGCCAACACATGCTCTAAAATAGAAACCCATAACCTCTAACTTATTTGCAAAACATATTTGCAAATAACAGATCATTATTTTGCAAAAACATATTTTGCAAATACAAAGCATAAACTTTACTTAACCTTGTGATGATCAATACAAGATCAAATCACAAGCTAAAACACCAATGCATGAGCTTTCACCTTTTGCAACACATGCAAAATTTAGCTCTATGCAAAAACCAAATCGATTAAGATCTAATAAGAAGCAAGCATGTGCTACAACTATTTGCAAAATACATTTGCAAATATTCGCTCCATACAAAGACCAAATCAAGAGAGTGTGAGTTAGAACAAGCGGGATTAAAGTATCAACGCATGATGAGACTCAAGCTATATGACTCGACCCCTCTTAATAGTATGCCAACTTATACTAGCAACCCAGTCTCTCAACCAAACACCGAGACCGGTAAAAGACTAGGAGCACAACCTTAGCCCTAGCTAGTTATACCTTTGCTTCTCACAACCACTTGGAGCTTTTACGATTTCCATCATCTTCTCTCCAAGATCAAATCTTCTTCTTCTTGTTCATCAACACATGATGAACCTTCTCTAGCCCTTCTCTTCACTTCGGGATCACTTCTTAAAGCTCATCAACACATGACGACTTCTCGTTCCTGATTCTTCATTGTCTTGGACTTAATCTACCTCACAACTCATGGAAAAGGTTAGTCCAACAAACAAGGTTGTCTCAATCATCACTTGCACTCCATTAGCACATAATAGATGCCTCTAAGATCGATTAAGCACAACCCAAATTAATTTGAATGATTAAATGATGTTTTGAGTACTTTGATGCAACTAATGCTTCATTATACTCAAGAATATTTCGTTTGTCTTTAATCAACACAGTGACACCATTAACTCATGATGAAATGTTCTTTGATTGATTGGAAGACAACTAAACTCAATTTAAATTTCATTTGAATTGATATGAGTATATATTAACTACACAAGTTTCATATACTCAATTTGATGGAATGTAATGATCCAAATATTATGTGAAGTGGTGGAAAGGGATCAATACATTTTAAACCATCAATTATAGAATAATCTCCATTAAGTATATGCATATAAATAATTGAACTTGGAATCAATATGCACATAATTAATCTTAGATAGCATTTGAGTTTATCCCATATTAACTTGAGTATAATACAACTACACATGTTATATATACTCAAAATGTTGTTTCAAAGTCTTGATCATATATATTATATGGCAAGAGGACATGGATCAATACAATTGAAACGTCAAGTTAAATTGTCAACTCCCCCTAGATGTGTGCATTCATGTATATATAGATTTGGAAATATAATACATTTATTTGGGCTAAAGCAATGGAAGAGTTCATCCTTTGACTTGAATCCAAAATATGTATTAAGATATCATAAAATGAATACAAGTGCATACCTTGGGTTTTCCATTTTTCAATGAGATGAGACTTTGATATTTCCATCTTTTTTATCCAAAAGAGACTAATAAGAGTTAAGCTCAATAAAAGAGTTAGTCTTATAAAAAGATTTGTTATTAATTAACAATTGAGACTAATCAATATTATGATTATAAAAAGAGTTAGTCTCAATATTAGATTTGTCATTAACACCAAAACCAATTTAATGGAGCTTGAACTTTCACCACTGCCCACGGACACATCGGCCCTTCTTTTTTCCTGGATCTAGTCCACCTTAGATCTGGACATGTAGCTCTGTTCCCTAGTAAATCACAGCCACCTCTCCTCCCCTTCAATGAATGCCGCCTTATCCTGGCTTTGCTCGGTATAGCGTGGATGGGAGAAGTAGAGGTGACGGAGCTGGGTGGGAGCTTGCAGTGGTGGTGCGGGAAGATAGCGACAGGACAACAGCGGCGCTGGGAGGAGCTTCCAATGGTGGCACGGGGAGACAACAACGAGGTGACGGGGGTGCGAGAAGCTCCCGACAATAAAGAGGGGAGATGGCAGGGCAGTGATGCGGGGAGGAGGCATAAGAGAGAGGGGAGTAGGGTGTGAAGTGGAGGGAGACGGGGAGCGGCGCGGGCGTGGGGATGCAGCGGGGTAGTGTTGGCGTGGGGAGGCTGAGGGGCTACGCGGGTGCGAGGAGTGGAGGGATAGAGGAGTTCGGGAGTTAGGAGGGGAATGGGCGAGAGGTGCGGGGAGATTGTGGGTGGGAGGCTTTAGTAGATTTAGCGACCGATGCAAGTGTAATTCATCTATTTAAGCTAGATCTAATGGATAAAGTGAATTAAAAGAAGAGGGGGAAAAATAGACACGCCACCACCAACTTATAACTAGAAATAGTAGAGACAATAGGCGCATATTCTACTCACACCACACACGTCTCCACTTATTTGTACATCCTATTACTACACATGCTAGGTCTCAAGCGGAGGTGAGGTGTACCAGGTTCGACCCTGGGATTGAACCCTAGCGGGATGCTTGCACAGTAACAGAGCTAGCCACCCGATGTTATATTAGTGCTAGGTCTTGTCAAGAACTTGGGGACTCTTTGATTCGTAGGAACTAAAAACACACAAATGTGCTGGGAACGCATGTGCTTAGAATTGGAAAGCACAAGAAGTTTATAGGATCAGGAAGAAAGAGGTTGGAGTTGATGATAATTTTTTACAGTGAAATTCCTTTGAAACCACATGGTATAAATAGTGTTTCTAATGATGTTAATTTTTGCAATCAAAGGGTGAATAGTCCCAATTCTTTTGAAAATACCATGAATCAGAGTTGCTAGGAATTGAGCCCAGTTTTATATTAGGCGGTTGATTCACCCAAGGAGATGAAATGGGGTGGGCTACGATGACAAGACTTATCTTGGTCAATGGGCTAAAGCCTAAGAGAGGCTATTTAACATTTGGGCTAAAAGACTAGGCCTAGGCCTCATATGTCTGGAACATGCGTCAGCCATCTAGACTAGGACCACCAGACCGATCCAATGGCTATAGTGACCCCTGATGAGGACGATGTTGTGTTGTCGCTTGCTCCTATCTGCTAGAGACCTTTTTCATTTTCAAAAAGCCCCTTTCACTTTTCAAAATTACTAAACTATACATCTCTATTTTCTTCAGGACCACCATCTCCTACACATCTGTCGTGTATGCTTCTTGAGCAAGGAAGAGTCTCAATTTCATAGCAGGTCACAAACCACTTTTACTAACTTTGTGGCCATCGTCAATCCTATCTTTTTTTAGTAGTATGTACAGATTTACATTTGCCTCTCAAAATGATATGCAATATACATTGTAGAGTTGCTTCCTTTGTTTGTCGATCAGCCCACCCACACAAAATATGTGATAGCTAATTGTGAAATCATCAAAATGAACACCTCTTATTTATTTTATATCATTCTCTGATGCAAATACTTCCCACTATAGGTAGTATCATAAGCAGGTGAAAATGGATTCGATTCGATTAGGTATAGGTCCTAACACGTTTTGACCCATATTTTTCTCCTTAGATCCAAAATCAAATAAAAAATAGACAAAACACATGTCAAATTGATATCAAATGTTTGCTTAATTTATTTTTGGCATGAATTTCAATGCTAAAGCAAGTGGCAAAAATAGCATGAATATATTATCTTAGAAGTAGAATTTGCTTTTCCGACTATATGAGCCTTACATCCGACACAACAAATAGGAAAGGAAACCATACAGCTCCCCTCATCTATCTTGCATACTCCACACGAGACTCAACCAATGCTGCAACCGATATCACCTCACCTCCTCCAGTTCGAGTTGCTCGGGGGTCATTACCAAAAGAGCTTTTTTTCTCCCATTAGATCCCCATCGCTTGGCCTCCTCATGCATGCCATTGTTGCAAGGATCTATCATTTCCTTCCATCGTTGGTAGACATGTGTTGCAAATGGGAAAATTAGATATACACCACTTCTCAGATTGGTACTCTATGATTTGCCACTCCTCCCACCATAATTGTTTATTTGCCCTTGGTTCTATCTAATTCTCTAGGATTTACCACTTTTGAGGTTGAATTGACTATTTTACCCTTCTATCTTCTTCCTCCTCCCAACTTCCTCTCTTCTCCTCCCTTATCATGGCTGCTACATCATTGCTTCCATTGCTCCGGCCATGGCAGCCACTGGAGTTGCACCACATGGTAGGACGATGACAATGGTAGCAGGATGCAACAGATTCAAGGCCGACGACCATGTGGAATTGCATGGCATAGGGGGAAGGTGAACTATGGCAACGAGATCAAGGTATCTAGATATGGTGTCGGTGAGGTCCAGGCACCAGATCCAACTGCAAGGGACGACAATGGATGTGCCCAGGGTGCTTGATTCGTTGCTGATTGCACTCTTCTCGCCACTGCTCTGATGCTCACCAGTTTCTTCGCCTCGTACCCTCCTCCAGCTGATGGATCCGACGATCTTCTTCGTCACCAGGTCTAGAGTCCGGCAAAATGCTTCAGTAATAAGCAAGGCGAAAGCTAATGATGGTAACACTAGGTGGATACTGCCAATGAGGTTGGGTGGATTCAGTGTTGGTAGGGATGAAAACGGATCGGATAGTTTCCGACTGATCTAGATATTTTCAGATACGGATTCTGTCAGATCGGATATTTGTCGGATAATATCGGATCGGATACGGATACAAATTTTTTTTGTCAGATGCGGATACAGATTCGGTAGCTTACTATCCGTCAGATACGAATACAGATTCGAATAATCCGGATATTGATGGGTAAAATATCTAGATATACATGTGGACTGGGCTAAGACTACTCTTTTGGCCTAAAAAGGTTTCTTAATTTCAGAATTGTTTTCTAATTTAATTAATCCATAAAGCAAGTTTCAATTATTAAAATTAGCAAACCAACTCCAAAAATAATGAATTTTTTTGAGAAAGTTCTAGAAACAATCTAATATTTAAAAAAATATTTTCAAAATTTTATCAAAAATTCAAACACTTGTATTCTTAATAGGAAAATATTTTAAATAAGTAGCAAAAATGCATAAAACTCATAAATACATAATTTATTATTTTAAACATAATTCAACAAAGAATATAAATCTTGGTTATTACATGTATGTGTTATATATTTTTCTAGATACATGATAGATAAGTATTATCAAACTTTTAGTGTGTTATGTGTTTGCTTCCATTTGTATATTTGAGCAAGGATCACCCTCATTTTGTGTTTTGATCTACGTGCATGATGAACTAATTGTGTGTGATAAACTAAGTCTTATATAATTTTATTTGCGACATGTTATCTAATTATTCATTCTATTTTTAATAATATTTTGATCAAATCAACTAGTTATGTGTTTTTGTTGATTTTTATGTACAATTTAAGGGGTTATCATGTTCTAATAAATATTCAAAACTGTATCCGAGTCGATTCATATTCGATCCATATCTGTATTCGACATTATCCATATCATATTCGTACCCGAACTTTCTGTATTTGTATCCGAATCTAAGAAAAAAATATGAAAACAAATGATAGAACTATTATCCATATGTATCCGATTCATTTTCACCCCTAGGTGTGGGGTCGATGGGAAGAAAGAAGTTGGTGGTGGCTATGGCTAGCGATGGAGAAAGTGAGTTGTTAAAGGAAGAAGGTGTGGAGACAAAAATGTTGATAGTGGTAAATCCTAGAGAATTAGATAGAAATACGAGCAAATAATATATCTATTACGCTGGAAAGATTTGCTGCGATCTGGAGTTGTTCGTATGTGTTGTGGGCCCATTTTGTCAGCCGGTGTTTCCTAGCACCCTGCGTGTCTCTGTCCTTTGCTTGACTGGTTGCTTTTTGCGCTTGCTTGGCTGGTTGCCTTTTTGCACTACGCAGGGGAGGAGGATGTCGGGACCCGAATTTGCAAATCCGGACCCTCTGTGTATTCAGCACTAGTCCAGATCACGCTAGTGCACACAGCCTCAACATTGGTACATATCACACCATAACCAACGAAATAATAAGTACTTTGATTAAATACTCAAACTAGTTGATCGACCTTATGGTCAAGTTACAAAGATACGATTACAGCAGGCTTAAGAATTATTATAAAATCCAAATGCAAATGAAATAGAATAAACTCGTGGCGCCAACCAATTTGCCACAGTAACCGACCGGGCTCGCTCCTTAGTTCGTTGGCTCTTCCCGAAACTCCTCCTCCGAAAGGTGGGTTGCTTCTTCTTCAACCGGTTGTGTTGTTGTGGGGTGAGTACTTTGAGCACTCAAAGAAGTCATGCATGTAATGCAATGCTAATATACTATATGCATGGCTTAGTACAAAGGATAGGCTATGGTTCATGTGCGTCTGAGATTTCAAATAAGCAAGAATAGATTGCAAAGCAAAAACAAGAGTAGGAATAGTAGCTTTCACAAACATTTCAATTGTAATTCATTTTTCCATCCTATGTCAAATTCATCATCACCAACCCAAGCATTTTCCATAAACAAGGCATTTTCATGAAAATCTAACCCTTGACCGTAATCACCGAAGCGATGCTCATTACCGTGAGCACGGCTATTCAATAGGTTGTACACTCGCAGAGGTTATACACTTTGCCCACAAGATACATCAAATACCACCAAGGCAAATAACCGTAACGAAGCCTTTCCAAAGTTCCATCTACACCCAAGACGCTTCGCTAAGGTTTCAACACCGAGGGACTGGTTACCACACCTGGGCCCCTCTTGCGCCATGTGAGTTCTCATCCGCTTCTCGGCCTCACACCACCACGACAAGACCAAAGAATAGATTTCTCGGTTTATTTAGCTAAGCCCGCCCCATTACGGAGCTTGTGGTTGTATGAAAGACTCAGTTCAAATGCTCGCAAGGTTAAGTCCTTAGTTGACCGAGGCAAGACTAACCAAGTGTGATCTCAATTATCCAAAACCAATAAGAAAACCAAATCGACCGCCAGCTTGCCACTCTTGGCCCACTGTAAACAATCTTGCCATTTGCCCCAGCCTAAATCATTTTTCCCACCCCTGCTTCTTGACCATTGCACCACGTACCATCATTAACTCAATAACACATGTCTCATTCACAAAGCATGTTCCATATCTCATTAAGTCAAGATTTACTTTGGTATTCCAAAATCATGAAATGTCCACGTGGCGGGGCTAAGCATACCACTTTGGCCTACTCAACCCATGTTGGCAAATTATTAATGTCCAACTATTAATCCATAACCTAGGGTGACAAAGGATTCATGGCCCACAATTATATATGACAAGGTGGCATACAGAACTAGGCATTTAACTAATCCCAAAACTTATTCAAAATCATTTCTATCAAATTAGCATGCAATAGTTTAAATCAAAATAATTTGCTCTAATAGGTTCAACATGATCAAACACAACTTGCCTTCAAAAGTGCTGGTTCCGGGTCCTGAACTTGCTCTCGGTCGAACTTCTCCTCGAAACCTTCGGCACTTCAACGCTCACGCCAGAACGTAAACACAAAACAATAAAATAAATAAACAGTAGACAAACAGTGCTCAAAAATTCAAATAAAATTCATAAACAGAAAGATCACAATTTTAAAAATTTATAGAAATTGGAATCACTCAAATCGGAGTTAAAACGCAGAAGTTATAAGCATTTGAAGTTTCAAAATATATTTAAAATCAATATACCGACTTAAATAAATATTTTCTTTTTCGAAAATTAATTATTGCGCCATCCGTGACACGGTCGCCACCAGAGAGTGACACGCCTTCTTGCCGACGCCAGCCCCGACCGTCTTGGCGGCCGACGCAAGATGACGCCATCGTGACGTTAGCACGACTCGGCTATCTCATCGACAAGTGGGTCCCACTGCGACGCCGCGATGACGCCGGCGGTGACGCCACACACACGCGGCGTCGCGGCCGCAAGTGGGCCTGTCTTTGTCGCCGTCTCATGCGACAAACACACAAGGCGGCGACATGTGGGTCCGCGTTGTCGATGACACGCATGACCGCCGCCGCGGCGATCGACGCGGCGGTCCGCTTTGTCGCCGCCTCATGCACAATGAGGAGCAACGTGGACTCTGGCTGCCCTTAGATCTACATCTAACGGCGGGATTAGAAGATGAAGTTTATCGCTTATGGGACGACGTGGCGAAAGCCGGTCGTCGATTGAGATCGGACGGCCGACGGAGTTTCGGGCGGCGGCGATGGTGCGGGCGCCGATTGACCGGAGACGAAGACGACAACGTCGCGGCATTAACGTTCCGTGGTCCTCCGGCGACGGCGGTATCGTTTCTGACGCAGCGACGCTACCGAGTCCGACGGCACGGGCGACGGCGGAGGATGGACGGCGACGGCGGAGCGGGTCAAAGAATCGCGCATGATGGTCTCGGACTTCGCGAAGCTCGTGGCGGCGAGGCGGCGGCGTCAAAGCGGCGTGTACGTGTCTGTTGGTCGGAGCAAACCGAGGAACACAGGAGGGTGGCGGTGCCTTAAATAGGGGCTCTTAGCGTCCGTGTTGCTTGCAAAATTCGCGGAGGAGTCCGTGGCGCAGAGTCCCATGGGAATAGGATTGGGTGACGTGGCGCGATCGTGGGCCGCTTGATGAAGATCGAACGGCCGGCGCTTGGGTTTTTCGAGCGGGCCGCCACAGATTTCGCCCAAGATCGTTCATCGATTTTAATCCTTTTCCTAATAAAATTAATTCCCAAAAATAAAATAATTTATTTGAGGCATTAAAAATATCGTAAAAATTCGAAAAATTCTAAAAATATTTTAAGACATTTGTGACTCAAATAAAATATTTTCAGCAAAACTTTATTTTAACTTTTCCATTATTTAATTAATTGATAAATGGTTTAATTCAAAATAAATCCAAGTAATTCCAAATAAATCCAAATAAATTCCAGAAATTCCCAAAAATTCAAAATACCATTTAAATGCAAGAAAAGCAAAAATTGGGGTGTTACAAACCTCCCCTTAACGGAATCTCGACCCGAGATTCGTAATGACTAAGGAATAGGTTAGGAATTCCTTCTTCAGTCCTCTTCGCACTCCCAGTGGCTTCACTCTCTAATGGTTACTCCAATCGAACTCGCAAAACGGGTCGATTTGTTTCTCGCTTCTCGATCCATCGTGTCCAAGATCTTCACCGCACTCTTTATAAGTCAAATCCTCCCGCAGCTCGACCGACTCTAACCAAGATCTCTTTTCGGCACTCGGAGACATTTCTTTAATTGTGACAGATGGAACACATCATGCACACCGCTAGAGACTGTGGTAACTCCAAATGACACGCTACTTCACCTCTACTGCTTAATATCTTAAATGGGCCAACATATCTTGGCGCTAACTTCCTTTAGTGTGAAACCTCTTAACTCCTTTGAGTGGGGTAACTCGAGATACACAAAATCTTCAGCTCAAAGCTCAAATCCTGCGGCGATTATCGGCATAACTCTTCCGTCTTTGATTGCGCAATTTTCAACCGCTCCTCGATCATGGCTACCGCTTCTTCACTTTTCTCAAGAATGTCCGGTCCAACATATGACGCCTCCGGTCTCATTCCAATTCAACGGCGTCGACGGGGTCTTCCATATAGTGCTTCAAATGGCGACATCCGCAAACTTGCTCGGTAGTCATTTGTTATAGCTAAACTTCGGCGTCTGCAAGCACTTGTCCCACGGTTGTATAAGCCGCTGCACATGCCCTCAACATGTCCTCCAAGATCTCGATTAACTCTTTCGCTTGCCCGTCTGTCTCATGGGTGATACGCGATCATCAAGTTCAAACGGGTCCCTAGAGCCTCATGCAATTTATCCCAAAATCTTGAGGTAAACTGAGTACCTCTGTCCGATACAATTTCTTCAGAACTCCATGCAAACACACAATCCTTGACATATACACTTCGCTAAGCGGTCCCCGAATAGGTAGTCTTCATCGGTATAAAGTGGGCGACCTTTGTCAAACGGTCCACTATAACCCATATGGAGTCATACCTGTTCGTCCTCAGAACCGGTAATGAAATCCATTCCGATTTCCTCCCATTTCCACTCGTATCTTCGTGGTCGCAGCAGCCTCCGCCGCCTTTGATGCATTGCTTTGACTCTTTGGCATATGTCGCACAACGCAACATGCTCGCAACTTCACGCTTCATGCTTGGCCACCAAAATCTTTCCTTCAGATCTTGATACATCTTATCGCTTCCTTGATGAATAGAGTACTTGGAATCATGGGCTTCCTCCAAAATCACCGCTTGACTCCTTCTTGTCTTGGACGATATGCGATTTTTAATCCACAATGTACCTTGCTCATCCAAATTTTGAAATCCTTCGCCTTGCCTTCCTCCATTTTGGACTTAATTCTCTGAATCTTGACATCATCCTTCCGTCCTCACGAATCTGATCTTCCAAGGTAGGCTTCACCTCTAAAGCGCCACTGAATCCCTTGGGTACAACTTCCAACTTCACCTCAAATTCCTTGCATAGCTCGACCGACTTGCTTCCACCAACATATTCACCGAATGGCTTTTCCTACCAAAGCATCGCCACCACATTGGCTTTCCTGGGTGATAATGAATCCCAGATTATAATCCTTAATTAATTCCAACCACCTCCTCCGCCTCATGTTCAGATCCGATTGAGTAAATATATATTTAAGACTCTTATGGTCCGTGTACACCTCACATCTGCTTCCAATTAGATAGTGCCGCCATAACTTCAAAGCATGCACTACTACCGCTAACTCCAAGTCATGTGTTGGGTAGTTCTCCTCATGCGGCCTCAATCGCCTTTGACGATACGCAACGACCTTTCGCTTCTCGTGATTAACACGCATCCTAGTCCTTGGCGCGATGCATCACAAGATATATCAAAACTCGCTTTAAATCCGTAGTACTAACATCGTGCCGTGGTCAAACGCTTTCTTCAACTCCTCAAAACTCCGCCACATTCCGGCCCATGTAAACTTCTTCTCCTTTTTCAACAATTGCGTAAGAGGTCTCGCAATCGTTGAGAATCCTTCAATAAATCGACGGTAATAACCACCATTCCAAGGAAACTACGGATTTGAGTCACCGCCTTGGGTGGCTCCCAATGCAACATCGCTTCCACCTTACTTGGGTCAATCTGCGACTCTTCGGTCACCACATGTCCAAGAAATTCCACCTTGTTCTTCCGAAGTCACACTTGCTAAACTTAGCGAAAAGTTGTCGCTCTCTTAACTTCTCCGTAACTAGCTTCAGATGCTTTGCATGCTCTTCCCCGGTCTTGGAGTAAACTAGAATGTCATCTATGAATACAACAACGAACTTATCCAAGTATTCCATGAAAACCTTGTTCATCATGTTCATGAAATATGCGTGCATTTATCAAACCAAAAGACATAATCAGAACTCGTAATGCCCATATCTTGACGAAAATGCGGTCTTCTAGACATCCTCCGATCGAATCTTCACCGGTAATATCCTCGATCGAGGTCAATTTTGGAGAAAACTCCCTCCTCTCAACCGATCAAATAGGTCATCGATCCCGGTAGTGGGTACTTATTCTTGATAGTGACTTCATTCAGGTCTGATAATCCACACACATCCCAGAATCTCCGTCCTTCTTCTTGACAAACATAACCGGTGCTCCCCATGGCGGCGAACTAGGTCTAATAAATCCCTTATCCAATAATTCCTCAATCTGCTTCTTCATTTCGACCAGCTCATCGGTTGACATCCGATAAGGTCTCTTAGCTATCTGGCCGTTCTCGTGATTAACTCGACATAAACTCTATGTCCCCGTCTGGTGGCATCCTGTAAATCCTCCGAAATACATCCGGGTACTCTCGACAACCGCACATCTTCTATGCTAACGGCCTTCACACTATTGACCATCAACTGTCCATCCCGAACGGCTGTTCGAAACTCTATTTTTCTCCCACAAGGACTCTCGATCGATATGACTCTTCATCCACAGTCTAATACAACCTTGTGTTTAGACAACCCGTCCATTCCCAAAATAACATCTAGGGTCTGGGTATCTAACACCACTAAGTTTGCTAGAACTCTGCTCCATCTATAAGCAACTTTACCCTGAACATCCTTCATCGATCGTAGTTCGATCCTGTGGATTGTACTAGCAATACATGCCTAAGGTTCACCATTTTCAACCCATTGTTCACAGCAAAAATCCGAGATATAAACGAATGCGAAGCTCGAATCAAATAAAATCTGCAGGTGTAATCGAGTTGACCAAGAACTTACCCAAGACGACGTCCGATGTATTCTCAGACCGCATCGGCGGTGACATGATTGACTCGCCTCTTACCCGATCGTGTGGCGCTCCAGATTGTGTAGCTCCACGGCTTGCTCCTCGACGCTGGTCTTCGTTGGAGTAGTCCCAAGATTGAAGCGAATCGTGTCACTCCTCCTCCCTTCTAGGACAATAATTGGCAAATGCCCTGCTCGTGGCGAGATAAAACAACGCCTAACCGCCGATCGGCTCCTCGCACTGCATTCCCAACCGGTGTTGGTGTCTCGAAATTTTGTCCGACACGTCTTGGTACCGGCGGTGGCGTCGCCATCACATTCCTTGGCCGGAATCAAGAACCGGTTTGGTGTAACCTCAAACGCCGCGCCTCGGGCGTGCTCCTCGCTGTGCTATCTCAAGCCTCGGTTGTCCTCCACCTCCTTGCGTTTGTCCTCCAATATCGGCGCCTTGTTCACTAGCTCCCGAAAGTCGTGTCGGGACCCGATATGCAAATCCAAACCCTCTGTGTATACAAAGACTAGTCCAGATCACGCTTAGTGCACACAAGGGAAACATAGATGACATATCATTCCATACATCGAAATAACTAAAAAGAAGCAAATTATTATTGAATAAAGCAAACGACCTTATAGTCAAGGTTCATACACCAATGCCTCTTGGCTTAAGAAACAAATAAATCAAGGCGGCGAAATACAATAACTTGGGCCATTCGACATACCATAGGCAATCGTCTGGGAACGCCTTCCTAGTCGATTTAGTCTTCATAGTACTCCTCCTCTTGATACTCATTACCTGGTCCTTCCTCAGCAACTGAACAACAGGGGCATAAAGCCGTGAGTACAAAACGTACTCAACAAGCCGTAGGGAAATGATGCAATATATTCATGCACGGCTTGACAAAGGATAGTTATATGGTTCATTTGCGGAAAGCAATAACTTGAATTTAAATACAATAAATAGATTGAAGGCGATTGATAAAACAATAACAAATAATCGGTAAATCAATGGTAGACAACATGAACAGAATGACGAGGCATCACCCTACATCATTCAAACAAGTATCAACCACACAATTCAACAAAGATAGCTTGAGACAACAAAACAACAAAGGAACTCCCCGCTCACATCCCAACCATTCCATATTTCAAGAAAATACTCTATACCCGTGTGAAATCCTGGCTTGTCCATGACCATGACACGGCTATTCAATAGTTTACACTCTGCAGAGGTTGTACAGCTTTACCCACAAGACATGATCATCCCTTAGTGCCAAGCGCTAAGAACACACTCCCTTTGGTGTGTCGGCAGAGAGATCACTACAAAGCCTTTACAATGCATGTCTAAACCCAGTATTGCCCTCTAAGGTTTCGCCCCTCGGGGCCCCCTCTTGAGCCATGTGAGTCTACTGTCCATCCTAGACCCCACACCAACAATCGGCAATACTCAAGTCCGGACATTGCAAATTAATCAGCTAGGTCCGTCCCATACCGGACTTGTGGTTGCACGGTTAGGCCAGCTCAATGGCGCACAAGATTAAGTCCTTAAATTGTCTCAGTAAAACAACCACATCCCAATGTGCCAAACAGCACCCCTTTATCGCACGATCAATTGCCCGAGGGAAACATTTTGTTCAACCCAAAACCAATGGCATCCTCGCCATGGTACAACAAGTTTTACAACAAAGGGTCAATGTACCACAATTCAATATCTCATTAAGTCAAGATTAACATTAGCTCACAGTGATATGAATCCTGTCGGATAACTAAGCATGGCTAAGCATAACTACGATAACCCAATGTTGGTACTATGATTATGTCCAACTAATAATGTCCCAACCTATGGTTAACAATGGATACATGGTGTTCCAATAATCAAAGGGGCATACTCAAACAGGTAAATAGCTACTCCCGTAAACTAGCATTGTTACACAAATAGCATGCAATTGTATAAAACAAAGTACTTTTGCAAACATGGGTTCAATATAATCAAAGGTCTACGACTTGCCTTGTTGTTCAAGTGCTGATTCTTGGTCTTCGAAGTCTCCGTTCGCTCCTTCAGAGTTTGTGTCTACCGGAAAATAAAGCAACGAAACCAAATAAATACAAAACAGAGAGGAAAACAACCTCAAAATTGAAAATAAATGGCTCTGGAATGTAGAGCTCAATTTTACAAAAATTTAGAAATTTGAATCGGCTCAATCGGAGTCCGGACGAAGGAGAACGGGCTCCTGAAAGATTTAATTCAGAGAAAATCAAAGAAATTCATAGGGGTGACACGTGTCGGCTTGTGATTGGCTGGGATTTTCGGTTTTTCGAAAAATCAGAAAAGAAAATAAAATTTTCGGCGGTCCACAGTGAACCAAGCGCACCGAGGCGACATTCGGGTGATGTGGCAGACCGCGACGACGTGGCATGCCACGCGGTGGCTAGGGCCGAGGTGGCGGCCGACGCGGCTTACTTGCAGTGTTGACGCAAAGACGGGTCGCGGACTTGGCCACGCGGCAAGCATCCGGGATGACGGTTGGCGATCGGACGGTGGAGAGGGGAGGATGCGGGGCTGGTGACGCGGCTCGGTGCGATCGTTGGCGAACGATCGGACGGCTGTGGGCGAGAGGAGATGCTTACCGGTGAGTGGCGGCGCTATTCCGCCGGAGGCGGAGAAGACGACACCAGACGCGCGGCGAAGGCGGTCGAATCCAAGCGAATGAAGTGGCGATTCGGATGAGGAGAGCGCGGCGGACTCGATGGTGCCACCGATCCGGCGAGACCCACCGAGAGGGAGGAAACGGCGGTGGAAGGTCTCGAGGCGGCGAACTCGGCGAGCTTGTTTACTGGCGATGGTCGCGCGTCTCGAAGCGTGGATAGGGGCGGCGGATGCGGCGCGAGAGGCAAACCTCGGGCGGTCGGCGTGGCCGGCTTAAATAGCCTCGAGGCGAGGAAAACTCGAAACCGAGGGAGGCGGCGGCGCGCGAGGAAACCGGAGAGGATTAGGGTTAGGGTTTGGTGGGCGGCGGGCGACGTGGCAAAGAATCCAAGTGTCCACGCTGGCGATCGAGCTACGGAGGATGCAAGCGAACGGTCCGGGCATGAATAGGAAATGGGCCGAGGCAATTTCGCCGAAGGAATTTTTGGAAATTAAAAACGTTTTTCCAATTTTAATAAATTCGAAATTCAAATAACTCTAAATAAATTCAAATTAATAGCAAATAAATTCAGAAAAATCTCCAAAATACGAAAAAATTCCTTGAAGCACAAGGAACCCAACAAAACTGAAACCTTTAGTTTGATGCATAGATTAATCTAATTAAATCTTTTCATTATTTAGAAAATTCAAATTAAGTCAGTAATTAATTCAAGAAAATGCAAATGGTTCACTTTTGAATTTTAAACATTCCAAAACTCAAATTTTGGGATGTTACATCAGAAAAAGTGTGGGTTATGAGTCCCACTGCAATCTCCGAATTCACCCTTCATGAATCGAGATCGCCTGCCTTATCCGTTGCTACATCCTCAAAGTGCGTAGCGTGCCACCGCGTGAACTTATTCAGATACTCAGACACCGATTGATTGCCCTGCTCAGGTTCCTAAACACCTCCTTTTTCAGCTCCATGATGCCTTCGGCACATGGTACCGCCGAAAGCAATTGTGAACTCCTCCCACCGATGTCCTGTGGGTGCTCATGAGCAACAGAAGTTTTCCCACCATTCACCGCGGTTCCTTCAAGTCGATGAGAGGCATAGAGTACCCTCTCATTTCCTTCACACCGGGTAATGTGCAACTTTCTCTCTATCGCCCTTAGCCAATCATCCGCTCCAATGGATTGGCATTCCCGAAAATGTAGGCGGTCGTGTCCTCATGAATTCGACAACCTTCGAGTGTGGCCTCTCACCTTTGGTTAACTCGGTTAACACAGGGCGGCGGTTGTGGCTTGGGCGGTGACTCTTTGATCTGGCGATCATGGCATGCATTAACTGGTCTCAGGTGCAGCAATAAAGGCTCCAAAGTTCGCATATCAATCGCGGTGCTTGGTTGAGGTCCTTGTCCTTCACCATCGATGTTTCCAAATGCGTGAACCACTCCCATTTCTCCTTGGTTTCTCGAGTGTTCACCATCCGCCGATTGCGCCATTGTTTAGAGACGAGAGGAAATAAGAATAGACAAGTAATGGAGTACTTATGCGGGACAAAGGTATAACACAAAATCTAACTTATTACTTTATTAATATCGAGGTATGGTTGCTCACAATGCCTATGGGCCATGCAACACATACCGATCACTCACAAGCATGAAAGAAGCAAATCGAACTAACACTCGAGTCAAACGCCTAAGGGTGACTCTTATTCCAAGACGCGACTCGCCGCAGAGTCTCAACTGCTAACCCTAACGCCACTCGAGCCAACCCCCACCGAACTCCTGGTGGATACACCGCGTGTGTGCTTTGGTCTGTACAAACCTATCCTAACGATCCTCCATTGGATGCGCCTCCTGCAAAGCTCAACCTCCACTGGTTCTCGCTGACCTCCACAGTTCGGGCTTCACTTCCACTTGCTCAGACTTCACTTCCATCGGCTCTAGCTCGCCGCGACTCTGCTGTGGTTCCTCCGGTTCTGGTTGTGTAGCTCCAAAGACTGCTCCGGCTCGTCCGTCACATTGTTTCCAGCCCCAATCCTTTGGATAGAGGGGCCAAGTACTGCAAGTTCGCAACAGATGCGCTACGCTGCGTGAACTCGCTATGAGACCTCTGCAGCCTCGAACTGCCTCGCCGATAACATCCTCTTGAGCGATAACATATCCGCCGGTGGGTGATCGTGGCATCCTCCTCCTCTAAGGGCTCGGTTGCCAGCGAGTGTCTCTGCGTGGTGGTGACGAAACACTGTGCCATCCAACTCCCCGGGTAGGTACGAGCACCGCCTCATCGCTAGACACGATGTCTCCTCGAATCCCAACAAATGACAACCTCTCGTCAGTAATGCGGATGGGACGACTCGCCCTCGCCCTATTCCGAAAGCGTGAATCGTGATGGTGACATCCTGTGCAATATCCGGATCCGCCCGATCCACATGAGTCCCCAGAGATCGGCTTGTCATATCCTCCCACCGCAAAGATCATACGCCAAAGCTCCGCGGTGTACCCTCCAGTGCGCTCACCAAAAGAGTGGATCATCCTCATCTGCCAAAGGACACTCACGTGAAACTCAGAAAATTTTAAAACAAAGCGTAGACGTGATAAATTCAGCAGGGGGTATGAAAGGAGACAAGGGGTAAGTCGAGATTGCATTATCATCTTGGCACATTTTAGCTTTTTAGAAAATAGTTTTATCCTCACTTCACCATTCTAACTAAGGGCCACCCTATACCAAGATGGCTCGATACCACCTCTGTCGGGACCCGAATTTACAAATCCGAACCCTCGTGTATTCAGCACTAGTCCAGATCACGCTTAGTGCACACAGCCTCAACATTGGTACATATCACGGTCATAACCAACGAAATAATAAGTACTTTGATTAAATACTCAAACTAGTTGATCGACCTTATGGTCAAGTTACAAGATATGATTTCGCAGGCTAAGAATTATTATAAAATCCAAATGCAACGGAAATAGAATAAACTCGTGGCGCCAACCAATTTGCCACAGCAACCGATTGGGCTCGCTCCTTAGTTCGTTGGCTCTTCCTCAAACTCCTCCTCTGAAGGTGGGTTGCTTCTTCTTCAACTCGGTTGTGTTGTTGTGGGGTGAGTACTTTGAGCACTCAAGAAGTCATGCATGTAATGCAATGCTAATATACTATATGCATGGCTTAGTACAAAGGATAGGCTATGGTTCATGTGCAAGACAAAGATTTCAAATAAGCAAGAATAGATTGCAAAGCAAAAAAACAAGAGTAGGAATAGTAGCTTTCACAAACATTTCAATTGTAATTCATTTTTCCATCCTAAGTCAAATTCATCATCACCAACCCAAGCATTTTCCATAAACAAGGCATTTTCATGAAAATCTAACCCTTGACCAGAATCACCGAAGCGATGCTCATTACCGTGAGCACAAACTATTCAATAGGTTGTACACTCTGCAGAGGTTATACACTTTACCCACAAGATACACCAAACACCACCAAGGCAAATAACCGTGAACGAAGTCTTTCCAAAGTTCCATCTACACCCAAGATTGCCTCGCTAAGGTTTCAACACCGGAGGGACTGGTTACCACACCTGGGGCCCCTCTTGCGCCATGTGAGTTCTCATCCGCTTCTCCGGCCTCACACCACCACGACAGATCAAAGAATAGATTTCCCGCTTTACTTAGCTAAGCCCGTCCCATTACGGAGCTTGTGGTTGTATGAAAGACTCGTTCAAATGCTCGCAAGGTTAAGTCCTTAGTTGACCGAGGCAAGACTAACCAAGTGTGATCTCAATTATCCAAAACCAATAAGAAAAACCAAATACGACCGCCTTGATTGCCACTCTTGGCCCACCGTAAACAATCTTGCCATTTGCCCCAGCCTAAATCATTTTTCCCACCTTGTTCTTGACCATTGCACCACGTACATCATTAACTCAATAACACATGTCTCATTCACAAAGCATGTTCCATATCTCATTAAGTCAAGATTTACTTTGGTATTCCAAAATCATGAAATGTCCACGTGGCAGGGCTAAGCATACCACTTCGGTCTACTCAACCCATGTTGGCAAATTATTAATGTCCAACTATTAATCCATAACCTAGGGTGACAAAGGATTCATGGCCCACAATTATATATGACAAGGTGGCATACAGCAACTAGGCATTTAACTAATCCCAAAACTTATTCAAAATCATTTCTATCAAATTAGCATGCAATAGTTTAAATCAAAATAATTTGCTCTAATAGGTTCAACATGATCAAACACAACTTGCCTTCAAAAAGTGCTGGTTCCGGTCCCGAACTTGCTCTCGGTCGAACTTCTCCTCGAAACCTTCGGCACTTCAACGCCTCACGCCAGAACGTAAACACAAAACAATAAAATAAATAAACAGTAGACAAACAGTGCTCAAAAATTCAAATAAAATTCATAAACAGAAAGATCACAATTTTACAAATTTATAGAAATTGGAATCACTCAAATCGGAGTTAAAAGCAAGTTATAAGCATTTGAAGTTTCAAAATATATTTAAAATCAATATACCGACTTAAATAAATATTTTCTTTTTCGAAAATTAATTATTGCGTCATCCGTGACACGGTCGCCACCAGAGAGTGACGCGGCCTTGCCGACGCCACCCCTGCCGGCTCCGTCGGTCGACGCCAAGATGACGTCATCGTGACGCCAAGACGACTTTGGCTTATCTCATCGACAAGTGGGTCCCACCATGACGCCGCATGACGTCACGGTGACGCCACACACACGGCGCGCGGCCGGCAAGTGGGCCCGTCTTGCCGCCGTCTCATGCGATAGCACACAGGCGATTGACATATGGGTCCGCTCGCCGATGACACGTGCATTATCCCTCGCGGCGGCGACCGACGTCGGGTCCGCTTTGTCGGCGTCTCATGCACAAAGGAGGAGCGACGTGGACCACGGCTGCCCTTAGATCTACATCTAATGGCGGGATTAGAAGATGAAGTTTATCGCTTATGGGACGACGTGGCGAAGCCGGTCGCCGATTGAGATCTGGACGGCCGACGGAGCTCAGGTGACGGCAGCGATGGTCTTGGCGTCGGCTTGACCGGAGACGAAGACGACAACGTCGCGCTGGCGCTTCCGTGGTCCTTCGGCGATGTCTGCGGTAACGCCCCGACGAAGCCTTGACGCTACCGAGTCCGACGGTGGTTCGGGCGACGGCGGAGGATGGACGGCGACGGCGAGCGGGTCAAAGAATCGCGGCGATGGTCTCGGGACTTCTATGAGCTTCGGCGAGGCGGCGACGCCTTAGGTGGCGTCGCGTGTACGGCTGGGTCGGCGCAAACCGAGGAACAGGAGGGGGTGGCGGCGCTTAAATAGGGGCTTGGCGTCCGTCTTGGTTAAAATTCGGCGGAGGAGTCCGTGGCGGCATGAGTCCCATGAGGAATAGGATTGGGTGACGTGGCGATCGTGGGCCGCTTGATGAAGATCGAACGGCCGGGCGCGCTAGGGTTTTTCCGAGCGGGCCGCACAAGATTTCTCGAAGATCGTTTCATCGGGATTTTAATCCTTTTCCTAATAAAATTAATTCGAAAATAAAATAATTTATTTGAGGCATTAAAAATATCGAGAAAAATTTTGGAAAAATTCTCAAAAATATTTTAAGACATTTGTGACTCAAATAAAATATTTTCAGCAAAACTTTATTTTAACTTTTCCATTATTTAATTAATTGATAAATGGTTTAATTCAAAATAAATCCAAATAAATTCCAGAAATTCCCAAAAATTCAAAATACCATTTAAATGCAAGAAAAGCAAAAATTGGGGTGTTACAGAGGACCTAGACCGTCTCGTCCCGTGCTAGCGTTGCTTTTTTCATGCACAAAAAGGCCTCGAAGGCCCGTGACGAGGTTCAGTTCTTTTCCCCGAACTCGTGTTCCTGCCAAGAAGCCAGATTGCACGCTGCGGCCTCGATTTCATCCATTCTGCGATATGTTCCATCGATGTCGCTTGCTTCGGTTCATTTTGCCTCGCCGATTCCTCGATTCATTCTTCTACGCCTCGGTCATTCCTGTTTTGCTATCTCGCTTCTCTCCGCTCACTTTTCTACGCCCTCACCATTCCCATTTTTGTCGGCTTGGTTCTCCCGCCACCGGTTTTTCCATCGGCTAAATTCGTTCGCTTTTCTTCGCTGCGGCGTTCGTTCGCTTCGACTGTCGTTGATTTTTTCTTCGCTTCGTTGTTCGCAGATCGAGAGTTTAATTCGTTTGCTTTTCTTTAGCTAGCCCGCTCCGTTCTTGTTGTCTCGATCGCCTCGGCCCTCTTTACTTTTGATGGTACGCCGCTGCCTCGCTTGTTCTTGCCCTTCGCCTCCGAATATCGTGGTTCGGTAGTGCGGTAGCGCCGCCCATTCGCTCATTCTCGCCACATCTTTGCCATGCCCAAATTTCTGGCCAGTATTGATTTGCCTCTTTTTCCCGACATTTTTTAGCATCGCTTTGCCCATTTGCGATGTTGCTTGTTTTCCTCGCTCGACGCCCTCGCTTTCACTTGAATTTCGCCTTCTACTAGATCGAGTCGTGGCAAATCGCCGTCCTCGCTATTTTGTTCTGTTGGTTCTTGCTTCGGCTTTGTGTTCCTCCTGCATTTATTGCTCCCCACCTCTGTGCATCTTTGCTTGGGCTCTTGTGCTTTCTCTATTCTCTTTTGCTCTTAGCTATGCTCTTCGATTTTTCTATTTTTTAGTTGGTCTTTTTACCATTTGCGTTCAGTTGCGATTTCCTTCTTTTCTTTGTGCTTGCTGTTTAGGCTGGCATGCTAGATCTCTGATCAGCGCTCGACTCTTTGCTTTTGTTTTATGTGGCTATTTTCAGTTCGGTTGCTCTCGATTCAGATCGATTTCATTCCAGTGTGCCGCTTCAGTGTGGTGCTTCGACGCGCATGGCACTTCGACGTCGGTGCTTTCGATTGTGCTTCGACTCCCAGATCGCAGTTCGCGACACTCGTCCTCTCAGCGGTTTAGTTCTTTCGGTTTTTGCTCCTGTCTTCGCATTCTCTTCCTGGCGATTGCGTCTCTGGACTCCCTGCGCGTTGTTTGTGCTCTCCTGCTTCCTTTTTTCCTTCTTTACTATTGCTCGCAATCTTGTGTTTTGCGTTCTTTGCTTCTATTGTTCTTACGCCGTATGTCCTTTCCTGTTGGATGCAGGTCCGCGACGCTCCATCGTTGGGTATCAGTTGCGCCTTCCGCACCCATCTTGTCTGTGTGCTGGTCAGAGGTAGCAACAATATAGCTCTTTTTTGTCACGCCGATTCCTAATTTGTCCAATTACTTATTTCCTTATGCATATTTATTATGCGTGATGTTTGTTGTTTTCGCTTTTATTATTAGATTGTGTATTCTTTTTGTTATACCGAGATAGCAATGATGTGTGCTTTTTTATGACATCATTCCTAATTTGTCCAGCCATTTATTTCCTTATGCATATATATTATGTGTGATGCTTATCGTTGTTGCTTTTGTTATTAGATTGTGTATTCTTTTTTCTATACTGATTCCTTGTTTACCCAAACAATGTTTATTATGTTGTATATATGTGTCTGGCTATTATCCATATTCCTTGATGTAAGTTTTTACTATTATCCATATTTCTTGATGTCGGTTTTTACTCCATGGATTCCCTGAATTAATTTAGTTCATTAGTTTGGTTCGTAGTCTTGATTACGCTCAGAGCTGATTCATAGTCTAGGTTCGGTTCAGAACTCACGCATGCTTTATCTTTAGGATTTGTGGTTGTTTATCCTGTTAGATATATGTCTTTGGCCATTAATTTGCTTTGTAGTCCCGGTTTAGTTCGGAACCCCCCACAGAGCTTATCTTCGGGATTTATGGTTGTTTATTTTTTTTGGATATATGTGTCTTCCTGTTATTCAGATTGCTTGATGTCGTTTTCGGTTCCATAGATTCCCTAACTTAATTTGGTTCGTAGTCTCAGTTTAGTTCGTAGCTCACACACGCTTTATCTTTGGAATTTATGCTTGTTATTATCTTTTTTGTGCTGGAATACTTATGTATATGTAGTATAATAGAATAGCATATTTTTATAGTTGTTTCCTGCCTATCGACATTAGTTTGGTTCGTAGTCTTGATTACGCTTAGAGCTGATTCATAGTCTAGGTTCGGTTCAGAGCTCACACATGGATTTGTGGTTGTTTATCCTGTTAGATATATGTGTCTGGCCATTAATTTGGTTCATAGTCCAGGTTCAGTTCGGAACCCCCCACAAAGCTTATCTTCAGGATTTATGGTTGTTTATTTTTTTGGATATATGTGTCTTCCTGTTATCCAGATTGCTTGATGTCGTTTTCAGTTCCATAGATTCCCTAACTTAATTTGGTTCGTAGTCTCGATTCAGTTCGTAGCTCGCACGCGCTTTATCTGTGGAATTTATGCTTGTTATTAGCTTTTTGTGTTGGAATACTTATGTATATGCAGTATAATAGAATAGCATATTTTTATAGTTGTTTCTTGCCTACCGCAATTACATCCTCGAAGGTTTCCTTTTTCGCTTTTGCTCTCATATTGGTTCTCTATTTATCTCGCCGGTATTTAGGCTTTTGCCTACACATAGCCTCGGATTGTAAGATTATCAGTGTTTACCCTTTTGCTTGTGTGTACTTCCGTGTTGGCCCGTGAGCTCCCTATACGATCCGATCGATTGATTCAAGAAGATCTTGTGTCTTGCGATATTCCGGTAGAACTAAAGCACAGTGCGTATGCCTTGCAGCATCTCGACCCTGAATTACAATTTTCTTTCCATATGCTAGATTGTTTCTATTTAAAGATAGCCCGTGAGCTCCCTATACGCTCCGATCGACTGATTCAAGAAGATCTTGTGTCTTGCGATATTTCGGTAGAACTAAAGCGCAGTGCATATGCCTTGCAGCATCTCGACCCTGAATTACAATTTTCTTTCCATATGCTAGATTGTTTCTATTTGAAGATATTCATCTTTGTCCAGAAGGATGGGCTACCATAGTTCGTTAGATGTTTCTTTTGTGGTCGTGATGTAGCCAATCTGTATGGACGCTATGATCGCGTCGGATTGGCAATGCGACTGTCCTATCCATGGTATGTGTTCTTCGTCATCACTGATTGGTTTAGGATATTAGCATATGTTTTATAGGAACCTGCTTCCTTTGTTCTATCGTACATGCTCTTCTTGAAAAGCCAACATTCTTCTATTTTATTTATTCTGTTTTCCCTCCTGATCCACCTTTTTATGGATGCTCTTCCTGAAAAGCCAACATTCTTCTATTTCATTCTATTTTCCCTCCTGATCCCTCTTTTTATGGTATGTAGATTGTCCACATCGTTCTTCATGTGTCATCCATCCGGTCCCGCTTCATAGTACTTCTACGTCGATTTGGGGTATATATTGTTTGATGTTTCTATTTTACTCTTTTTCTGTTCTGTCTATGGACCTATCTTGCCATATACTCATTCTTTATTTCTATCATTCATTTGCAGCACGTGCTCTCTTCGTGTTCCAGAGTTTCCCTATTAAGTTCATTCGTCATTTCTTGTTCTTGCATTTTCTATTGATCCACAGTATTTATCTATCTTTTGGTCTTGCTTTGTTTGTTATACTTATTTTCTGTGTGTTCTTGTCGTTAACCCGTATGTTTGTCCCAGGGTCACCTATTTTCAACGTGAACCGTTCACGTTTCTTGACCGTAGCCTACCATACTGTACCTGTTCCTCGATATCGTACTGTGCTAAGTCAGTGACCAAGAGTCTCCTTTTCCATGTTCGGACTCATATTAGTTATCGTGTTATAATTACGTCCTGCTTCTGTTTAGGGGACCATTTCTGTCCGATTGTGGCATCGTCTGTTGCCCGTGAGAATCGAGCTAGGAGACGTAAGGCCAGTGTTTGCAGACGCCTGGCAGCCCAAGGTTATTCTTATATTGCGTTATTAGCCAACGCCTATCTTATCTCTTTTGCTTGGCTAATATTTTCCCTTAGCTCATTTTTGCATTGTTGTCTCACTTCTTTCTCAACTCACATAGCAGTGATTCCGCCAGCTTCGTCCGGTGCTCTCATCTGTTCTCTACCTAAGGAATACATTGATGCGTTGAAAGGTGCAGCTATGATTCACCTTGTTTTGATTTCTGTTCATGTCCTTTGATTTATTACTTCGTCATGCTTATAGCGTTCAGACGTTTTGGCTCACTTTGTTGTCTTTTCCCATCCTGTAGCTAGGTATCGAGAACGTTCATATTATGGTGGTCCTGAATACACCTGCAATAGGTGTTGTGCTATTTTCTGGTATCAAGAAAGGATACAGAACAGGAGTTCGTATGGACAACACCGTATTGTTTATAACCTTTGTTGCCGTGGGGGGAAAATCTCTTTACCTCCACATAAACAATTCCCTACGCTACTACAGGACCTTATCCACTTTGATGGAGGCCCCCGATCTAATAGCTTCATGCGGATGATAAGACGATATAATTCCCTCTTTGCTTTTGCTTCTCTTGGAGTCAATATTGATAACAGTATAAACACCGGCGATGGTCCTTATGTTTTTCGCATTAACGGGGTCGTACATCATCGTATTGGCTCTCTTTTGCCTAAAGCTGGTCATCGGCCCGAATTTGCTCAACTCTATATCTATGAAACACCGAATGAGCTTCAATATCACCTAGATATTTTGGGAGTTATCAACCCTAATCGAGAACAAACCTGACCCCTCTGTGGTCACGACCCTTATTTCTATGCTGGATAGTTGTAATCCTATTGTTCAGCAATTTAGGCTTGCCCGTGATAGGCTGCTTTCGCCGAACGCTCCTGAGATTGCTATTAGATTACTTGGTCCGTGCAAAAAAGACGATGGTCGATATGCCCTTCCAATGGTCTCGGAGTTGGCTGCTTTGGTGGTTGATGGTGTTTCTCCAGATGTTTGTGCATTGGACGTGATTATCTAGTCGCACTCTGGTGAGTTCAAGCATATCTCACCGGTGCATCTGTAAGTTCAACCTTCATTTGTTATGGTTTTGGTGTTAATGACAAATCTAATATTGTGATTATCCATTAATGAGATTTTGTTATTAATGACAAATCTTATATCGAGACTAACTTGTTTATTTAGAATATCTTTGATTAGTCTCATCACATTGAAAAATGGAAAACCCAAGGTATGTATGCGTATTCATCTTAAGTATTAGTTGCATACTTTGGAGTCAAGTTAAAGTATGAATGTCCCCATTACATTAACCACAAAATGTGCATCATGTTTCCCAATCCATATATTACATGGATGCACACACTTAGGGGGAGTTTGTAGTTTGACTTGAAAGTCTCTCTGTATTGATCTATTCTTTATTGACACATATAAGGATCAAGACAAAGGAACTAAATCCTTGAGTATATATTTGAATTGCCTAATCATAGTATACTCATGGTAATATAGGATATACTCCAATGTGATCAAATTGAATATGTGCATATTATATCCAAGTCAATCATACTTATGCACATATACATGTGGGGTGTATTCTATAGTCGATGACTTAGAGTAATGATCATTTCCATATAGTTTACACATAATGGATCATTACCTCTCATCAACATGAGTATATGAAAACTTGTGTAGTTAATATATACTCATATCAATTTAAATGATAATTTAAATTGAGTTCATTTGTCTTGTTAATCATTAAAGAACATTTCATCATGTGTTGATGGTGTTCCTTGATTAATTAAGGACAAATGAATAGCTCTTAAGTATAATAAAGCATGAATTGCATTATTGTACTTAAGACTCATATAAATCATTTAAATTGATTTAGGTTGTGCTCAATTGATCTAAAGGCATCCATTATGTATTAATGGAGTGCAAGAGATAATTGAGACAACCGTGCATCTTGGACTAACTATTTTATGAGTTGTGATTAAGTTAGGTCCAAAGATGGATGAGATGATTGAGAACGGGATAAAGACGGCATCATGAAGAGATGGGCGTCAAGAGAAGATCCCAAGACAAAGAGAAGAGTCGAGTGATGATCCGGGGAGTATCAAAGTGAAGATCATAAAGACCCCAAAGGGATTGCGTCTGCATTGGCGAAGGTATAATTAGATAGTCTAAGGACTTTGTAGTCTTTGAGTCTAGTTTTTATCGCCGTACTATTAAGAGGGTTGTCTCTAGCTTGAGCTTCATCATGTGTTGGTGATCTCAATCGCGTTCACTCGAGCTCAAATTATTTGGATTTGGTTTTTGCATAAGGGTTAACCATTTGGCATGTGTTGCGAATGGGTTAAACTTATGCTTGGTTGTTGTTGGTTTATCCTCGATTTGCATATGTTGCAAAGAGGAAGAGCATATGCATTTGGTTTTCAGCATAATGCTTTGATTTGCATGTGTTGCAAATAGGATAAGCAATATCGTTGGCTTTGCGTGAAGTTCACTTTTGCATGTGTTGCAAATGTTGAAGCCTCATGTTTTGTTTTCATTTACAAAACAATCTTTCTTAATCTATGTGGTTTTGCATGGAGCTAAGTTTTGCATGTGTTGCAAAAGTGAGAGCTCATGCATTGCGTTTTAGCTTGTGACTTGATCATGTGTTGATCATCACAAAGGCTAAGTAAAGTTTATGGTTTGTGTTTGCAAAATGTGTTTTTGCAAAATGTTGTTTTGTTATTTGCAAATGTGGTTTGCAAATAAGCTAGAGGTTATGGGTTTCAATCCTAGAGCATGTGTTGGCATTTGCAAATGTGTTTTGCAAAGTGTGGGATCATGTGTTGATCCTTGCATGGCTAGAGGATTGATCTTATAACACAAGTTATTTGCAAATGTGTTTTGCAAAAGTTATTTTGATCATGAGTTGATCATCATGGCTCAATATTTGATGTTAGTAACTCTTTCTAGCTTGTAGTCATGCCCTTGATCAAGTCTATGTGAGGGATTTCGAAAAATCACATTTTAGACTTGAATGACTACATTAGAGTTTGGTTTTGGTGATATTTAAAATATCTATGGTTGCTTAAATCTTTAAAATGGGTGGAGATTGTATCCTCATGATAAGCTTCATAGAATCAAAAATCACCCAAATCGGAGTTCGAGTAAAAAGTTATGAGTGTTTTTGTGGTCGGTCGAGTGGTGTGACCGGGCCACCTCCGCAGACCAGATTTCCGTGCCACGGCTCCCTCCGTCTTGACCGGACCTTCTCCGTCGATTTTTCCGAATGTTGGTTTTGCTCTGTGTGGGCGGTGCGGCGGAGGTCCCGCGGTCGACCGGATGAGCGGTCGGACCGGACCGTTGCGGTCACACCGCCATGTAACAGTCGGTTTTTAGACCATTGGTTCAGGAGGGTCGGATGGACCGGCTGGTCCCGGTCGGACCGGGTTTTTGTTTATTTTACCATTTTAGCCCCCAACGGCTAGTTTTCTTTGGTGGGGTATAAATAGACCCTTAGGGGGCTTGGGCGAAGGTTGCGGCTTGGTTGAGTGTTTGGGTGAGTTGTTGCATGTGTTGCACACTCCCATTTGAGTTTTGAGCTAAAGAGTGAGCACTAATTGCATGTGTTGCAATTAGGAGTGGTTTGAGAGCCTCTTGTGCATGTGTTGCACTTGAGGGAGACCTAGGTGCATGTGTTGCACTAGGTGATCACCGGGAGCGCATTCGTTGTGCTCGGTGAAGTTCAAGCAAGGAGCGGCTTGTTACTCTTGGAGGTTCTTGACTCCTAGACAGGCGTGAGCGTCGTCGCTGAGAGCTCTCAAGGTTGTGAAAGCCCCATGAAGTTTGTGAAGGTTCGGGTTGAGCCTACGCCAAAGCGTGAAAACCACGACTAGTGGAAGCGAGGCGGTGCTCGAGCGGGAGCCGGTCCAAGGGTTTGGGCTTGCCTCAACGTGGACTAGGGGAGACCGGCAAGTCTCCAAACACCACGAAAAACATCGTTTGCCTCTTGTCTCTTTTACTTTCAAGTATTTACATTTATTGTATATTGTTCAATTGCTTGATTGTAATTAGAATTGCTTAGTATTAGTTGTTTGTTCAACATAGCAATTCTAGTATAGAGACTCAATTTAGTTAGTGCACTAGTGAGCCTAGTTGATTTAGGCTTTAATTGTCAAAACCTATTTATCGCTTCCGCATATATCTTTGATTAGGTTTTGACTTAGGGGTGTATTAGAGCGAATTGAATTAGTGAGCGATTAATTTTGTAAAACGCCTATTCACCCCCCCTCTAGGCGCATCCTCGATCCTACAGCATCCAACTTTAATGGCCTTACAGTATCCGCTGCTTTTTCCTTATGGTGATAAGGGTTTCCATCTGGGTATAAAACTAAAAGAGGTTGATGACCATCTGCTCGGCAGTCGTGAGGATGTCTCTATGCTGGAATATTACTGTTATGAGTGCCACTATCATAAAGATGAACCTAATCCATACACCTGTTGCGGTAGACTTTCGAATCAGATTGGTGTTAATGTCTATTCATGTGTTGAGTCCAATCGCTTGTCCTTTCATTTCTATAATCAAGATAGACTTAGATCTGAGACTTATCAAGGTATATCTGATGCTGTTTATAAAGGAAATAACCTTGTCAAGGATATTGGTATAAAGACCATGTTGCCATCCAATTTTACTAGAGGAAAAAGATATATGATTCAGAATTATGATGACTCTATGGCAATTTGCAGAGCATATGGCCCACCCCAGTTATTTATTACTTTTACGTGTAATTCTAAGTGGCCAGAGATAATTGAGGCAATCCGGTTTGTCCCAGGTCAGAAACCGCACGATAGACCTGATATGATTACGCGTGTCTATCATATGAAACGAGATGAATTCATTTCTGATATTAAAGATGGCACTATATTTGGCTCTGCTCGTGCTAGTACATCTTCTTTTTTTCCTGTTTTGTCTCATTCGACTTTTTATCCTTGCCTTCCTCCAAAATCTGTATTTACTTTTACATCCGTATTCATTTTGTTCTAGTTGTATACTCCGTCGAGTTCCAGAAAAGAGGTCTTCCCCATGCTCATATGCTTGCGTGGTTATCTGTACAAGACAGAGATCCATCTCCGTCTTTCATTGATAGTATTATTTATGCTGAATTGCCTAACATACCAACTGATCCATTAGGTTATGCTCTTGTTGAGGAATTCATGATTCATGGACCGTGTGGTGATCTTAACTCTAAGTGTCCTTGCATGAAAGAAGGTCGCTGTTCGAAGAAGTATCCCAAATCATTCCATCCTGAAACATCAATAGATCATGATGGGTTTCCTATCTACCGACGACGTGATGATGGTAGATTCGTTATCAAACATGGAATAAGGCTTGACAATAGATGGGTGGTACCTCATAATCTACAATTGCTAAAGAAGTATCAGCATATAAATGTAGAGTGGTGTAATAAGACATATCTTGTTAAGTACATTTTCAAATATATTACAAAGGGACATGATTGTGCAATAATGACCCTTTATACGATTCCTGGTTCGGTTGATAGTCTATTGCCTTCACGACAAAGAGCCAATGCACATACAGGACGCTCTAGCCATACTAGGGTTGATGAAGGTCGGCTTACTATCGATAGGGATGATATTGGTCGGAATAAAGATGAAGGTATTGATGAAATCGCTGAGTACATTAAATCACGATATCTATCTTCATGTGAGGCCTATTGGCGGATATTCAGCTTTGATATACATGGTAGAACACCGTCTATAGAACACTTATATGTGCATATGCCAGGATGCATATAGTCACATACCATGAGGATACTGAACTCGATACCATTATAGAAAATCCTAATTCAGATAAGACAATGTTGATAGAATGGTTTGTCGCTAATCAAAGATTGTCCTCTGCAAGAGAACTCACATATTGTGAATTCCCAACAAAATGGACATCGCATCCTGATAAAAAAATGGTCAGAAAGGAAAAGAGGAACCAAAATTGGTAGGTTATGTCATATCCATCCCAATACTGGTGAAACTTTTTACTTAAGGATGCTACTAATGGTTGTTCGTGGTGCTAAATGCTATGAGGATGTTCGGACATATGCAGGTGTTCCGTATAGTAGCTTTCGTGAGGCATGCAAGGCTCATGGCTTGATTGGTGACGATACTGAATGGGCTGCTCTATTTGATGAAGGGATTGTATGGGCGACAGTGTATCAATTAAGGAATCTATTTATGACGGTTTTAGTGTATTGTGATGTCGGTGATGTACGTGCTTTATTTGATAAATACTGGAAATATATGGCGGATGATATTGGCTATAGAATTCGTGCCTCTATTGAGGCTGAAGATTACATTGTTCCTGATGTTCTCTTACAAGATAGGTTATTGCGTGAGCTCGACGTTATGTTTTTAAGTAATAATTTGTCGATGTAATCCTATAACCTTCCGATGCCGTCCACCGCCTCGGATCATAGATCTGCTAATCTGTTAATTCTTGAAGAATTGTCTTATGGCGGAATAGAACTTTCTATGCAAGTTGATTCCATGTATGCTAGCCTCAATCATGACCAACATAGTATATATGACACAGTGATGTCCAGGATAATATGCCATGAAAAATGTGTTTTTTTTATCTCTGGCCATGGAGGGACAGGAAAAACATTTCTATGGAATGCTATCATTACAAAACTCATATCTCAATCACAGATTGTGCTAGTTGTTGCATCATCTGGGGTAGCTGCTTTGTTATTACCGGGTGGACGAACTGCTCACTCTAGATTCCGTATACCACTTGATATTCATGAAAGAAGCTTTTGCAACATACGAAGAGGCACTGTTCTCGGAGATCTACTTAGAAAAGCAACATTGCTTCTATGGGACGAGGCTCCTATGACACATCGCCTATGCTTCGAGGCCCTTGATCGTACTCTACGCAATATACTCTCTCTTGACAATCCGGTTAACGCTGACAAACCATTCGGTGGTAAATCGATCCTGTTAGGTGGCGATTTTAGACAGGTGCTTCCTGTTATCGAAGGTGGTGGCCGATCTGATATAGTGGCAGCTTCTCTTATCAAGTCCCCACTATGGAAGTTTGTTGATGTCACGCGTTTGACCGTGAACATGCGCCTTATAAGTCCTACTTTAACTTTAGAAGAAAAACTCAAGATGCAAGAATTCACCCAGTGGGTGCTTGATGTTGGAGAAGGCCGTATAGCCACACATACACAACCAGGAAGTTCAGACCAATCATGGATACATATACCTTTAACTTTTTTATTGAGACTGGAAGGGGACAAAATAGCCGCTATAACACAGGTTGTGTATGATGATTTCAACGATAATTACGGTGATCCTATGTATTTAGCACAACGTGCTATTATATGTTCTATCAATTCAGTTGTCGATGAGGTGAATAACAGCATGCTTGCTAGAGTCCCCACAGATATAAGAGATTATTTAAATTATGACACAATTGCCAATACACATGAACAGCCTGCTGACATTGATCTTTTATATCCACCGGAATTCCTCCATTCAATTGTCATCAACAACTATACTCAACATAGACTCTCTTTAAAGATCGGTGCTCCGGTTGTCCTTCTCAGGAATATTAATCAATCTCTAGGACTGTGTAATGGCACACGCCTTATATTGACTAGACTCGGTGATCGGATTCTAGAGGCTAGAATCATGACTGGAACACATGTTGGCCAAACAGTATGTATACCTTGAGTTGTTCTTAATGGTACAAGCTCAAGATGGCCTTTTACTCTACAACGAAGACAGTTCCGTATTAGACTTTGCTATGCAATGACGATCAATAAGTGCCAGGGACAAACCTTGAGCAAAATTGGGGTCTATCTAAGAAACCTTGTCTTTACGCATGGGCAATTTTATATTGTTGTTTCTAGAGTTACATCCAGAGAAGGACTTATCATACTTATCGAGAATGAAGACGGAACAGCTGGCTCAACAACTCGAAATATAGTCTATCATGAGATCCTTCCTTTTGTTTAATTATTATTGTGTTTTCTTCAATTCTTTGTGTACTGACATTCTCCGCTCTCTGTACAAATTTATCTGTGCTTTTTCCTTTCCGTTACTGTAATATTTGTTCACTAATAAAAAAACTATTTTTAATATCACTGTTCCTATTCTCTAATTGTTCAACACAGTTTTTAGCTTGATCTTCATATCGTATAGATTCTTATCCCTACTCTGCATATATTTACTTAGTGTATACAATTGTTGTATTGTTCCTTACTATTCTGTCTAGTTCTCAATGTATCTCTCTTCCTGTATTACTCTATACAGCATTAGTGCTGGTGTTTTTATCCTCCTGTACCTCATATATTAGTGTTCCTTGCTTCTAATGTACATGCATTTTCGTTGTACATAGGATCAAGCGAAGTTTATTCATGTTTTCACACTTTCTTTCTACATCCCACTTTATATAGCCTTTTATACACCTCTGCTGCCTCCTTTTTTTTGCCTTATCCTTCCCATTTATTATGTTCGTTACTAGTTGTACTATTGCTGCTGAAATTACTATTGTTTCTATAACTTTCGATGCCTTACCTATTTTTGTTTTTACACTTTGTGCATCTCTCTCCTGTATTAGCTTATACAGTGTTGGTACTCCATTTTTCTCCTCCTGTACCTCACATGTTGACGTTTCCTACTTTTGGTGTATATACATTTTCACTACACATATAATCAACCGAAGTTTATTCATGTTTTTGCACTTTCTTTATACATCCCGTTTTACATACCCTTTTATACACCTCTACTGCCTCATTTTTTTCCATAGCCTTCTCATTTGTCATATTCAACACTAGCTGTGATATTCCTGATGAAATTACTAATTTTTCTATACATTTCGATGCCTTGACTATTTTCCTTTTTATACGCAGATGGAGTATACTTTACTCAAGGATATCTCTCAAGAATCACATCATTGGCATGTACGTGTCAGAGTAATTCGATTTTCGGAATATGTAGATGAGAACAAACCTGAAAAAATTCTACAACTTGACCTGGTTTTCCTTGATGAGCAGGTTAACACTATACTATGATTTCCTTTCATGCTTTGATTCTTGCTGTCGTATGTCTTCCTCTAATAATGTTATGTTTCTATTTTAAGGCTACTATGCTGGATGCACAGACCCCAGAACGTCATGTACCGCGCTTCTCTCCTTCGCTAAAGGAGGACTCAATATACTATATTGAATACTTCGAAGTTATGGATGCGCGTGCTACTTATAGACACATTACTGGCTTATGATGTCTTGATTCCTTTGCTCATACGGGGTTAAAGAACTTTCTGATGCTCCAGAAAGATTTCCTATGTATGCTTGCTGCCCTGTCTCATTCGAGGTGCTTAGGACCAGGGTTAATGATAGATTTCTCTTATCTGGTACTGTCTATTACTAAATAGAAACCTGAACTTTTATTATTTAGCTATTATACATCCTCTACTAACACTTATTTGAACACAGATACTTTAGGGATTGTCACGTCTATCTCACATATAAAGATTGTCACTGTCAAAGGCACTCAAAAGCCTATACGAAACATTGAAATCATAGATGGTAGGTTCGTATCTTATGAAATCTCAATACTTATTGTCTTTTATTATCATAAGGAATATACGTCCATAGACTAACATTTCACCATCAAAGAGAAAACACGGAGATCACATTGTGGGGACCGCACGCAGTCCATTTAAGGCCTATACTGTTCAACGTGAATCACGACACCGCCCGATAGTTCTTTTGTTGGTTGGTTTGACAATAAAACTACATAACTGTCAGTGTTTCTTCTTTACTGCCCTTATTCACCTTTCTATATCGATTTAGGACAAATCCCAATCATAGTGATAAACATGTTATGTAGTTGATACACTGTGGGTTGTTGTTATTCTTGAAACCTGCAATGTAAGCTTAGATTATATACATAACTAATATGGATTTTCAACTTAAAAACGATGATCCATTTGACGAATTAATGTTTGCATTTGTTGATACTGTTATGTAGGCTAGAATTATTGTCTCTTCCCAGAAGTATGATTTTTCCCTTCTAAAACTGTTGTACCTTGTCCCCCCTGATAATTAACCTTATATTACAGATAGATGTTATTTCTTAGCCTTGCTACAAATAAATGTTATTTCTTAGGATTACTTGAAACTTTCGCTCCAACAATTTCGATAGAGAATACAGAATGAATCTCGATACAAGAAGCAATCTTGAAGCATGATACGAATGCTAATTGAAAAGATATACAGAAAATTTGCTTCACAATATAATAAACCATGTGATTCTGTTTACTGTGATATATAATGTAGCTACAGAAAAGAACATAACCCAGTATTGTTTAGTTGTTATCGTAATTGGATGACCCATGGCTGTAGATGCGAGTGTGCCGGTGTCCTTTGCCTTGTGATGTTTTTAGATAATTTACTGTACTATACTGGATGGTTCTCAAATCTATTGGATATTGGTAACATATTGTTTTCCCTAGCTATAACAGACAGTTTGTCCTTTTCCAGGATAGCTCTCGCTCCAAGGTAGTACTATCTGCCGATGGTACACAGACCCTTTGATTTCAGAGGCGACAGCTCTGCTAGATAGGTAAAAAATCTGATACTTCTTACATGCTATCATTCGTATACATATCGATCCTTGCCTGTATCCCATTCTTTCATTTCTTAATCTATCGCTACGTCTTCTATACAAATTGACTTAATTCATTAGCTTTTTCTAATACAACACTTTGTCTTTTCATATATATTATTTTCCTTATTATTATCATACCACCGACCATTCAATTTATATTGATTCTCACTATCTATATCGTAATTGTCGCAAATATATCGCGTGAGATAAAATGGACAGTGAGGACTCTCTGACGACCTGAGTACATTCTGTAATGATACAACATATCTCTAATCTTAATCCATATGATGTTGTGGTAAGTACATCATCATATTTATTGTACAACAGCCTATTTATCTTATACTTTACGGATCTAAGAACCTACCTATACTATTGAACTTGTGTTTGTATAACTAGGGAAATAGCTACACAGTCCGCATTGCTATCCTAGAACTTGCTCCAAGGCAACCATGGTGGTGCTTAGCGTGTACTATTTGCAAAAGAACGGTTAATTCTGAGACAGAGAACTACAAATGTTCAAAGTGTGGCTCCACAACAGCTGAACCCCGGTATATTACTCTTATTTTTCTACGTTTGATTCTTTTCATACACTGATATTACCCTGTATTAATAATTACTCAACATATTAATTGTGATAGGTATAGAGTTACTGTCCGTGGTGTTGATCCTGATGCAATGCTCAAACCAGAAGCCTCCATAGCAGAATTCATCTTCTTTGCAGAAATAGCTGAGCAATTAGTTGGATGCCCGGTGCTTCAACTTCTGAAATCTAGTAAAAGTCCCGAAGGCTTCATTCCGACTCAGATCTCGCGTATCTATGGAAGACAGTATGATCTGCAAGTCTCAGTAACACGGAGAGCCTTACAGCGTTTGAAAATATCATATGTAACATCCCAAAAATTTTAATAAAGTAAATATATATATATTTTGAATTTGAAAATATCTATTTCTGAGTTTCTTGGCATCATTGGTTTTTATTTGAATTTCCTTGGAGTTTTGCATTTCATGAAAAATCAAATAAAGAGAAATAAAGAATGGATAATGGTAAAAAGGCAATAATGGAAAAAGTAAAAATTTAGAAAATTTGCCATGAGAATCCTGAGCATACAAGTAAATCATTTCAGACAGCAAATGAAATTTTACACATAGAATAACGAAGAGACAAAATGAAAAGACAACTTTTAAATCAAAACAATGCATTGTCAAAATTTATAAAATATTTATGTAACATATTTGGAGCTGTAAAAATTATTATGAACACCTCAATGCCATATCTATCTTTGGTAAAGATATTATAAGTTAATAATGTCATTTAATATCTTTTTAAAATTCAAAAGCGAAGCTTTGAAATTTTGAAAACCATAATGTCAAAATTTTTATAAAATACTGGAGCAGTATCTTGAGCTGCAAATTTTACATAATAATACTTAGCTCGAATTAATTTGAAAAACAAAGTTTCAAAAATTATAAAAATATTTGAATTGTCTGATAAATCAAAATCAGGAAAAAGCAAATATGTGCCTTGTAACTTGTCAGAATTATTATAATTTTTGTGAATAGTGTTTTCATCTTAAAATTTTACAGTAGGCAGATAACTGGCAACTCATCACGAAATAAATTTCTCATAAAAACTCAGACATGATAGATAACCTATCCATTGAGCTTTAACTCGTGCATTTGGCGACCAAATTCTCAATTTGCTTTGCCTCCACCATGACCTTCAACGCCATGTGGGTCCTCATTCTAGAGCCTTCCATCGATGCCGTAAAGCCTCGGATATCACGCGCTTTAGAGACCACCAGAGGTAGTGCTCCACTTCCTCCTCCACTCCTTCTCTTTCCTCTCAAGCCAGCGACAGAACTTCCTGCGTTTCCCCCATTGCCAAGCTTCAGAGCTCCTAGCCGGGATTGATTCGAGCAATAGAGCATTCCATTCCCAAATCCCTTTGGTCTAGAGCATCCCCAAGCCTCAAGCATCGAAAGCCCCTAAAAATCCTTGCGCTTCCTCACGTGAAATCGAGCTGCTGCCGTGAGCTCTTCTTCTTCAAAACCGGTGCTCGAGGGTGGAGCTCCCAGGTGTCTCTTGGTAAAGCAACCACAAAATGGACTCCCAGTGTCCTTGATCTTTGTATGTGCTACCGATTCAAGCTTTCGCGCCTTGGTTCTCGTTCCCGACCGTCGCCATTTTCAGCCAAGCAGGAGCTCATTGCGCACCTTGTGGCTTCATCTCCGTGAATCGGTTCCGCCTCAATTGCGCCTCGTCGAGCTCTCCCTCTGGTCTAAAATCGCCCTCGCAGAAGATCGCGGAGCACCCTCGCCGCCATGCCTAAAGCTCCTCTGTCTTACGTCTCTGCAGTGGGACCAAAGCGTCGAGAGCCTGAGGTAGAAGAAGACCTGAGTCAAAAAGGCGCCTTCAGACTTAGGAAGCGTATTTCGAGTTTTCAGTGCATTTTCCAAATCAGTAGATATTTAATCCTGAATATATTCTGCAATTTTAATCCAAATTAAATGGAACGAATTCCTGTATTCATCTAGAATCAAGAATAATTTAAATAGGTAAAAATATTTAATTTCTGAACTGCGAGAATCATTAGTTTGAATTAAACTTTGATTAGTATGCCATTATGGTCTTAAATTCAAATCATGCACACACTACTACAATGAGGCTTATATCGGGCCTTACGATCACGAGCGGTTTTGAAAAATGCAGCATAATATCAGAATATCATGAGCGGTTATGTACTCAAACCGTCGGTGCTAATATCCTGAGCGGTTTTATATAACGGTAAATGCGTGATGTAACTAACTATCACAGAGCGGTGTCAAAATATAATCAAATGCAGTGATGGCTCTGATACTCATTACGAGCGGTTTCAAAGTAAAACCGTGCAGCGATTTCCTGAGCGGTTATATAACACAGCAAATGCATAATGAGTATCAGCCATCCTGAACGATTATATTTAAAACCGTCTGTGATATTCTTGCATCACGTACAGTAATATAAAACCATCTGTGATAAAACCTTCCGAGGTCAGTAAAAGCAGAGCTGCCTCGTTCCATCCACTTTGTTGGTAGGGTTTGGTTTCTATCCTAAGTGGCGGTTGCGGAAGTGATGCGATTTTTAGAAAAGCCATTGATTTGAAGGGTGATATTAGATTCCTTTGATTTTGGTGATCTAAGGTTAGTAATGTGTTTTAATTGCATTATATTCAACATCTAGCTTGATAAGGAAGAATTTGATGATTTTTTAGATCTAAGCTTGTAGAACCATGTGTTGGTTTTTGATGAATAAGGTTAACTAGTAATGGTTCTATTTGCATAATATAATATTCGATCATGATGTAGCTAGCTAGCTTGTTAAGGATAGAATTTAATGATTGTTTAGATCTAGCTTATAGATCAATTCAAGTCTTTTGGTGATCTAAGATTAGTAATGGGTTCTAATTTCATTATTATATTGAAGATTAATTTGAATTTTGTTAATTATTTCTTTGTGATGTAATTAAGGTATGTAATTGCATAATTAGTTTAAGAATGTGTGCATCGCACTACACAGTGCATAATATTTAACACTAAGTGTTACATGTGTAGCGTAGATGGATCGAAATTTGGATGTCTGTTGAGAACCGTCTGAGTCTTGAGTACCTTAATGGCGTCTCCACTTTCAAAAGAGCTGCGAGAGGAGGATATGTTTAATAAGGGGTGCAATTCATGTCATGTCAGTGCATTGATTGAAAATCTGAAAATGTTTGAAACTTCGGTAGCGGATCGAAGCACACTTGATTGAAGGGGTTTCAAAGGGGCTATACATGTTGGACCCGGTCATGGCGAAGAGCATAATATCTGAGAAGCGACAAGTAGTGTTAATATAAATCGGCGATGTCAATGATATGTCGGATGATCATATCGATTGTGCTTCGATGAGGGCGGGTTGCCGATGACAATTTGGATCGGATGCTACGCGATCTGAAGAAACCTTGATGGCGGGGAATATGGGCAGTTCGGGGCTTAATGGAGGACTCGGAGAAACCTTTGTTCGCGAGGTGCAAGTTGAAATACACAAGGTTGTCATCCGTGCTTCAACTACTCAAATTGAAGGCAAGCAGCGGTTGGTCCGACAAAGAGTTTCCACGGTATTTATTCGTCTATTGGCGGACATGCTTCGAGAGAAGCGAGTTGCCGACAAGCACCTACAAAGCCAAGCGGGTTCTTTGTCCTTGGGAATGGAAGTAGAAAGAATACATGCATGTCCAAGCAGTTGTATCTGTCTGTAAAGAGTACACAAACTTGCATATATGTCCGGTGTGCAGCGCATCCGGTACAAGCGTAAAGTTATTGATGATGATGGCGAGAGCATTGAGGTGAAAAAGGTACTCTGCTAAGGTGGCATGGTATCTGCACTGTAATTCCCGTTTGAAGCGTTTGTTTGCGAACCCAAAGGAGGCAAAAGCTGCTGCGTTGGCACTTTGAGGCGTAAGAATGATGGAATGCTAAGGCACCTGCTGATTCCATCGGTGGAGAAACATCGGCAGGAGCTTTCAAGAATTCGGTGCGGATCAAGAAATATAAGGTTTGGATTAGTCTGAGATGGAATGAATCCTTTCGGTAACATGAAGCGTAGGCATAGCACTTGGCAGTAAATCTGTATCTACAACCTTCCTCCTTGGTTGTGTATGAAGCGGAAGTACATTATGTTATGCATGCTTATCCAGGACCGAAACAACACAGGAGCGATATTGATGTGTACCTAGCTCCATTGGTGGAAGATCTAAAAACAACGTGGAGTTCTGGAATTACGTATGGGATCGTACAAGCGAGAGAACTTTACTTTGCCTTTGCTTGTTGTTACGCACCATAAATGATTACCCCGCCCTTGCTAACTTGTCGGGCGAGTACAAAAGGAACCAAAGCACTGCACTCCTTTGCTTAGATGATCTGAGAGTTTATGGCTGAATCACTCCCCGCAAAACCGTGTACATCGTCACAGTAGGTTCCTTGGAGGAATCACCCATATCGCAAGATGAAGCAACTTTTCGATGGAAGGAGCGAAATGGTCCAGCTCAAAGGCGTTTGGCGGGAGAGATGTTCATGACATTGTTAAGGATTTGGATGTTGCGTATGGAAAGGGGCGTAAATCAAGTACCGTGAAAAGAGCATGTGGAAGAAGAGATCAATATTGCGGGACCTACCTTACTAGGAGCACCTAGAAGTTAGCCCTTTGCATCGATGTCATGCGTGAGAAGAATGTGCGTGACGGCGTGATTGGTCTCTTACTCAACATTAAGGGTAAAACAAAGGATGGTATCAGCGCGCGGCTTGACTTGGTCGATATGGGCATAAGACACGAGTTAGCACCGAAAGAGGCGATAAAGGCCGTGCGTGCTTGGAACACCTTGTTATACTCTGTCAAAGGCGAAAAGAAGCTGAAGCGTGCGATGCTTGCATGGTGTGAAAGTTCCGTCCGGTTACTCCTCAACATGAAGAGACTTGTTTAGTTGGAAGATTTGAAATGTCGGCATGAAGTCTCATGATTGTCATGTCTTGATGACCACAGATGCTCCTATGCAATTAGAAGTATTTTGCGGTCAAGGTCAGTGAGACAATCACTAGGTGTGTTATTTCTTTAACACAATCGCTCGGAAGGTCATCGATCGAAGGACTAGATGCTCTGCAAGTCGAGGTGGTGATGACTCTATGTAATCTTGAGATGTATTTCCCTCCATCATTTTTCGATATCATGGTCCATCTCATTGTTCACCTTGTGGCAGAGATAAAGATATCTTGGACGGTGTTCCTCGTAGCATGTACCCGTTAAAGAGGTACATGGGAATTCTCAAGTCTTCGTCTGGAATCGATCTCGTCCAGGAGGTAGCATTGTCGAAGGTTATACAGCGAAGAGGCCGTCGAGTTCTGCGTCGATTACATGGCCCGGTCGAACCAATAGGTGTGCCTCGATCTGCGCCATGAGGAGGCTCGAGTATGGGGACCATCGGAAGAAAGCAATCACGCTGATTCGGTTGATTATGCTCGAGCCCATTTCACGGTTTTGCAACACATGGTACATAGTGTCCGCTATATCGTCGAGCACAAGCAATGGCTAAGGCAAGAGAATCCGCCTGGCGAGTCTTGGATCACGAGACAGCATAACCTTGATTCAACAAATGGTTGAAGGGCGACCTATCCTTTGGGAGCTCGTCGGATGACTTTCTGTGACATGGTTGGCAAAGGACCAACTTTACGGTTGTCACATGGAAAGGATATGACTTAAATGGGTACACATTTTACGAGAGATCGGGATATGAAGAGCACAAACCCGAGCGTTGGTGTCGCATAGATGCATTCAATAATACTGTTGGGTTGACGAGGAGCTCCTACTATGGGTTCATAGAGGAGATATGGGAGCTCGACTACGTGCTTTTCAAGATTCCCCTATTTGGTGCCGTTGGGTCCACCTCCGGCCGCGTGAAGGTCGGCGGAATGGCATCACTCTTGTGGACCTCGAGCGTGTCGGATACCAAGGCGAACCATTAGTACTCGCTAACCAAGTTGTTCAAGTCTTCTATGTAAGCCCGTCCAACAAGAAGCGCCACGTAGTTCTTGAGGAAAAAGGAGAATTGTCGGAGTTGAGAATGTAGTAGATGAGGAAGAGTACAATCAATTTGATGAGTTGCCACCTATCGGAAATGACATCCACGGTCCCGGAAGAACAACATGAGGAAGCAAGCTACACACGTCGATCATCATGAAGGGCTAATTTTCATACAAAAGAATAAGCATGTGGTGGCGTAGTTATGAGAAGGGTGCATTGTCATCATGCTTACTAATTTTCATGTGTAATAATATTACATTAATGCTATTGTAAAGATAATCGACCCATCATGCTTTGTACATATGATTGTGATGATCTTTGTAAGTAGCTTGTGAAGCATCTGAATTATGTATATATGATTGTGATGATCTTTGTAAGTAGCTTGTGAAGCATCTGGATTGATGGAAAAGATGCAAGTATAAAACGCGTATTTATTAGTTAATATCAATATGATTCCAAATACGATTCAAAGATGGCCATTCGGACATAATTGATGACAAAACGAAATCATGTCTACTTTGGCAATATGGAAATAGTTGTATGTGATTGCTCTCAGATTTTAGGGTTTGAATTGAGGATTAGAACCTCCACTTCAACCCGATGCTGATCTATATTACTGTTAAAGACAACTTTCCGGAAGATACAACAAAGTAGCACGAGACAAGAGTCGTTGGCTGAGCAGACAAGTGAATGTCGATGAGCAGTATATATCACGAGCGGTTCTTTAACATAACGATGCAGGATGTTATTTATCCTGACGGTTATGTTACCTAACAAATGCAGTGATATCTCAACTGTCGAGCGGTTCTATTATAGAACCGTCGGTGATGTCACCAACATCACGAGCGGTTCTATTATAGAACCGTCGGTGATGTAACCAACATCACTGAGCGGTTCTACAATAGAACCGTCGTGATGTCACCAACATCCTGAGCGGTTCTATAATAGAACCAAATGCATAATATCTAACATCACGAACTGTTCTATTATAGAACCGTCATGATATATCATCTGAACCGTTATATTATAGAACCGTGCGTGATGTTATTTCTTCTATATATCTCCCGCGCGAATCTCATTCACATGCGCCAAACCCTAAACCTTTGAGGCGTCGTTTTGCCTCATGGCGGCCTCCCCTCGGCGTCCTCCCCTCCGGCGTCCCGGCCTCGGCGTCCTCCCCTCCCGGCGTCCCGGCCTCGGCGTCCTCCCGTCCGGCGTCCCCGGCCTCGGCGTCCTCCCCGCCTCGGCGTCCTCCCGGCCTCGGCGTCCTCGATCCCCTCGGCGTCCTCCCGGCCTCGGCGTCCTCCCCTCGGCGTCCTCCCGGCTGGCGTCCTCCCCTCGGCGTCCTCCCGGCGCGGCCTCCTCCCCTCGGCGTCCTCCCCGGGCTTCAACCGTGAGTATTTACGGGGACTAGCCATCGAGCTAGAGCCATTTCTCGTCTGGAAGCCTTTGCTGGCCATTTGCTCTATTTTTGGTGTTGCTCTGCTAGTTAGTGAGTTACAGGACACTTTACGTGATTATTCTCGGACTTGCAAAGGGCGGTCGTCTGCGGCTTGGGGACCTTGCGTGTGGGCTTAATGTTGATGATGATTTAGGGGATGGAATAGACTAATTGTGACAACAAATCTTAGCAATCAATTTCACTTTCATATATATATATATTTGATTAGTGTGAGTTAAGCGATGATGTTTGTTTTACGGTTGTTTAGAAACACGATGGCGATAACTAGTTAAAATGTCTTTGTTACGGTTGGATAGGAAGCGATGGTCTTTGTGGTTGTACATGTTCATATGTGAGATGGTCTTTGTGGTTGTACATCTTTGTGGTTGTACATGGTCTGGAATAAAAGCAGAAACCTTTTGAACTAAAATATATATATATATATATATATATTTGATTAGCTCTATTACAAACTTGTCTTTATATGCTTAGTTAGTGAATATGCATATAAGATAACCAATTGAGTAGATTTATACTTAACTTTGTCAAGTATTAAATCTGTTATTGAGATAAAGTTGTCACAATCTAGTCTATTACTTGTCCATTGTGGCGAGGAGGGCCTTTTAAGGCAACTTGAGACATCTGAGAACATTCAAACAATCAATATGAGCTTTATGCTAATTGCTTTATTAAGTATCTTGTACATGTTCATATGTGAGATCTGAGCTTACATTCAATTATTACATTAGCTGTCAAATGGTTGAATCCATATGTATTTTTACGCTTATGCATTGTGTGGATGTCCTAGTTTTAGGGAGGTCTTTGCGAAATTTTTATTAAGTTCGGCAACCTCCTAGTTAAGCTTCTTTTGCTAGAAGGCTAATAACAAGCCATCTAGGCTAGTTCTTTTAAAAGGCTAATAACAAGCCATCTAGGCTAGTTCTTTGAAAAGGCTAATAATAAGCCATTTAGGCTAGTTCTTTTAGATGCAAGTATAACAAACTCATTCACTCTAATGTGATTCTATTTGTTCTTCACTTTTAGTTACTTTGAAACTATTTTAACTTGTAAAGAAGATGTAGTCCTCTAATCCATAAATGCGAAGGACATGATGTGGCCTCAAAAGAAGGATCGACCAGCGCAAGAGGACCAAACAAAGGCCAGCAGGCCGATATACCATTACGAGAGATCGATTAGGATGATGGGGCCCTAGAAAGCCAAAAAAGCGGCGAATGCATTTGGAGTATGTGTGGGATAGTAGGCGGGGAGCAGGTTCGATCACGCTATCTTCACGGAGGTTGGTGACTATTGAGGCTCGCAATGCCTTGCTAGCGGAAATTTTTCATCATTCAACATTCGGAAGAATCCGCTCCCCTAGTGCGACGGTATGCCTTTGCTAGCGGCGAGAAAGGCATGGAAGACCTTTAAGCATCGCTTTCGTGAGACTCGTCAAGAAGGATCTGGTTCCATACTCGAAGTATGGGTTCATTGATGAGGACACGTGGGCGTTTTGTTGGGATGAAGACCACGAGCGAATTAAATGCGTCCGCGATTAAACAAACAAGGCCTTGCAAGCAAGAACACTCACCCCCAGACTTCGGCGCTGCGCTCTGGGGAGGAAGAGCAATAACGCAGGGAGGGCGAGGAGGTATCGCGCCATTTCCGCCGATCACGGATGAGCGTGCGAGAGGCGGCTAAGAAGCGAGCGAGGTCGGATGCCGTCCTCATAGCGCGTCTCCTTCGTAAACCCGCGGACGAGGAATGCATAGCGCTGGTAATATATAAATCGAACTACCAATTTTACGTAATTAGTCCATGACTTCATAAGTGAAATAACTTGTCAGGATCTTGCGGTGGCGTTGAGTACACAATCGTCGCGATGGCTCTTTTTCCCGAACGAGAGAAAGATGCCTTGTCCATAGCCTTGAAACAAGGAACACCACAGTCGTACAAGAGGCAAAGGGTTTTTGTTCCATGGAAAACTGGATTCCCAGACGACTTCCACATATCTGAAAATAAGAAGAGAACTAGAGCGAAGCGAGTCAAATCTTATAAAGAATTTGGAGGACAAGTTGAGAGGAGAGTTGAGAGAAGAGTTGAGGGAGGCGAGAGAAGAATTTCATGAAAGGATCTGAATCCTCGAGGAAAGGCTCACCAATCAAGAAAAAAATACTTCACAAGCCCAGTATGTCATAAGTCAGCCCAACCTTGCCAGTAAGCATGTGCATCCGTTCCTCAAGTGACCAAGATGAACATAGCGGGACTTATCACGTATGTGACATTAAAGTGACCCGCAGCAGTGCAATCTCAAGTGAGAATTAGCAATGGCACCGTTCCTCGGCGGTGCTTGGGGCATGGCGTATCCATCCCCAAAGGGACCATGGTGCAGTACCATCATAGCGGGTTTCACCAAGGTCAATGTGGGCGGGGTGTTTGATAGTTTCAAAATTGTCGATCTCTGAAGCCGTAAGCGATGAGATCGTGAAACTTGGGGATGCCATTGGCACATTCATCCAATGGCCTAGCGGCGACATCTCCTGATGCGCCCATACGTCATGCAACAACCGCGACGATCGATTACGCCTATTGTATCGCCGTCGTCGGTTGGCTACCAAATCGGCGATCGTGAAGCAGACTCCACTTGATATACACAATGTTGACCTCTTTCCTACCCATTCCTCTCCGTGAAGGGTTCATACAAAACAAAGAAAGGCAAGGGCAAAAGAAGAAAAAGCGGCAAGAACAAGTTGACTATCCATCTGTTGAGTTGGCTAAACAATACAAGCTAGGAGAGCCGTTACTAACGAAAGGCGGCGTAACTTCATAGTATACCTTGCCAACAATTGCATAAGTGGTATCTCCAACAAAATTGGAAAGCAGGCGTGAGCGTACAACAAGTATCGGCGTTAAGTTCAAGTATGAACATCTATTCAACGACTCGGCGGGGGCTTCTTCACGGTCGATTTTACGGACTTGTTCCATCTCTACAACCTCGGCGCCATCGGCGCCGCACTCATAAGATCTTTGGACCTTGTAAGTGTGTGCTATCACGGTCTACATTAGTCTAATAGTGATAAATGTCCTCCAATATATATATAATCCGCCTTTGTATATATAGATACATGCAACAGGCGACAAAGAAGAAACTATCGTCGGTTTCCTCGACCCACATATAGTCTCAAAGCAAACAATGGATGATGATATAAACATGGTTAGAAATCGTGATAGAGGCATTGCTAGCACAAAGGATAAAGAATTCATACTTATACCCCATAACCCGGGGTAAGTGCTACCACATGCTATACTTTAGTGCATCTTGTGCACACAACTCTGTTTTGTTCATTGTCCATTGTGATATACATGTAGGTATCCTTTGGGTTCTCATTGTAGTTGAACCGACCACAAACGGGTTAAGTACCTTGATTAGGACGTGGCGGAAACCACGACTTGGTACCTATCGCAAAATTACTCACGGTAATCACGTTTCCCTCGTACATGGTCGTGTAAGTTGTTCGAGTTTATATTGCTATTGGAATGGCTTAGGCTAACCTTTTGCAATCTTGTAGAAGCGTTCAAACACGTGAAAGATTGGACTAAACTACAACATGATTTGAACTTTCCGTATCAGCTATACACAACAATTCTATATCAAACCTCGTATTGGTGACTCTAGAACTAACAGTAGGTTTTATTTGCGATGCCACCAGCAAGGTCAGGAAATAACCTATGTGGATTTTATGTTTGCTACAACATGCAAACCATAAATCATTGAAGAAAGTAGCAATCTGAGATAAAAGCTGCGTTGAGTCGGGCGATTTGAGCAACATTAGAGGAGAGTTTGTTTCTTCTGCTCACCGAACTAATACATAAAAAGCGCGTTCCGCAGACCTTATAAGTTTTGAGTTGTACAATTGTCAAATGGTATTCATTAATTAGGAAAATATGTCAAAAACTTGCGGTTATTCTTGTTTATGCGATTCATTGTATTGTCACATGATATTATCCTTAATACATATTTGCTCATCTTGAATGCAACAACTTAACAATGTCTTGCTTGTTGGAACTAGATGTTTTCCTACACCCTCGGCAGAACCTCCATTATTTATGGTTTGTTGTTAAAATTTCCATCTACTTAGGTATTCTGCATCAATATTTACGAGACACGATTCGAGTTATAGATGTTATAATTGAATATCTGCACTTCCTATATGCATTGAGGCAGCAGTTTGTCGATCAAGATAGACTTAAAATATAAACATTTGTAGCGATTTTCTCGTTCTTACGATAATGTTGATGGAACTTCGACTAATAAATCAACCAAGAGCCGTGGCGGCATGGCGGCGGCGGCAACCGGTCTTCTCCATCAGCCGGACACACTACGATTGTGTGATTTGCTTCATGCCATCTGAAGTGGCTTTGCTTGAAGTCACCGTAGTGCCACGGTCTGAGAAGCGGCCGACGGCATGCTCTTGTCTTGCGTCACCGTCGTGCCACGGTGGGAGATCGAACATGGTACTTTGGTAAAAATTGTAGATGTACTTGATAGATTACTTTAGGTAGGGTAATTAAAGATTGAACAAATGTGATTGCAAGTCGGGTCTTCCTTGCGGAAGGACTTTGGAACACCGACTTGAATGGAGAGAGGCGGGAGGCGGGAGGAAGCGGAAGAGGCTGGCCTTGGTTATAGATGAGTCTTGCAGGAACCCAACGGAAGAAAGAAGCCTTGGTTATAGATAAAGTTATGTCTTCTTATATACATCTGATATCCATCGTAACATCATGGTTGACCTAAATATCTGAGGGAAATATTGATGGAACTTTGCTAATGGAACTGTGAAAAAAAAAGTCATCCTGAGACGGTTCTTATTTGGAACCGTGCAGTGATATTCATATCACGCGGTTATAATTTGGAACCGTGCGTGATAATTCATATCACTGAGCGGTTCTCATTGGAAACCGTGCAGTGATAAGATTATATCACTGAGCGGTTCTTATTTGAAACCGTGCATGATATTTAGTTAATACTGAGCGGTTGCAAATGAGAACCGTGCGTGATAACTAAATTTCCTGACGGTTTAATAATACAACGTGCGTGATATATATTCTCTCGAGCGGGTATAGAACCGTCTCGATGATCTCCTTCATCACAGACTTATTGTTACTGACGGTTCACAAAACCGTCTCTGATGACGTTTGCGAACCGTCTGTGATGAAGTTTTCTGTAGTAGTGACAGTAAGACATAAAACAATGAAATAAATATTCATATCATGGTAAGACCAGGATTAATTTAAATCTACAAAAATATTTAATTTTTGAGTCACAAAACAATCAGTAAAACTAAATTTAGGAATAAACATTATTATGGATGTTGTTGTATTCAAAGAAATGTAATTTCCAAAAATCATTAAATAAATGTATATGTGTCCTGGAATCATAATAAACTCAAACATGTAAAAATGCTCAATTGTTGAATTAAGTTTATATTGTTTGCTTTGCCATCTTTAATTAACCTTGTTATGGCCATTAGCAAAATAATAGCATGATAGCTCATAAAATGGTAAGGTAATTTGTAGCAAGTTCCTAAAAACAGTGAGGACATATATATGTAAAGATATTTGGAATAAAGTTTAACTTGAATTCTTTTATCTTAAAGAAGTGTGAAATGTAACAATAATTAAATAGATAATCTATTACAATTAAAAGTAAAATAATGCCAAACCAACTTTAAAACATTTCTAGGATGATACTCTGCTAATGCCTGGAAAATTAATCAAAGATCATGTATAATGTAGTCGCAAACTCAATATGAAGTTGGCCGATTTAAGGTTGCAAATATGATCATTTAGGCTATTTCAACGATAGATAAAATAACTCGTTTAAATACCAAAATCAATAAAACTGGTTTAGTAACACTCTACAAAGTTTATACTACCATATTCTGTAAAAAGAATCTTATTTTATCAAGATTTACCTATTCTTCTTATTAGCCCAAAACCCTTAAGTGTTAACCTCGCACTTCATATTCCTGCCGATTCCGAATAACGTCAACTTTACAATACCACTTAAGCCTTTTCAACAATGAATACAATGTTGCGTCTAAATGCAAAATAATAAGATAATAGCTCATCAACATTCTATGGTATTTATACCATCATAATATGTGAAAACATTTCATTTATCATCTTCTTAGCATATAAAACTTATAAGTCACAAATACCTTAAGTGACCACAATCTGCAAAAAACCATAGTGCTTAAGCATTTTGACGACTTGTAGGATAGCTCGTCTAAATGAGAAATTTATGAGGATAGTGCAGAAATGATATATAGGATATGTACTACTATATTCAAGGAAAATATTTTATTTGCAAAATTGTTCTTTAGTTAGTTTTCACTAATACAATAACCTTAAGTGATAATTGTTCACTACGCGTTTTCAATTCAATTTCTTGTAATGTAAACCTTGATATCATATTAGCGTTTTAAACAACGAATATAATGTATCAGTCAAAGCCTAAAATTTATGGAACTATCTTAGGATTGTTATACAAAGTATAAATCATCTTATTATGAAGAAATAACCATATTCCATCATGTTTTGCATACAAATCCTAATAGCCAAATAACCTTAAGTGTTAAGTTTTTCTGAACTTTATAATATGAATCGGTAAGAATGAAGAAATCTGTATATTAGATAATTGTATCACCAAAACCTTCTCAAATGTCGTGGAAATGTTATCAGTAGCCTAAATCAATAGACTCAACTTGTATAAAACTAATCCTATTTGAAGTCAACCAAAGATAAAGAAGTATTCATTTATAATATAATGTGATCATTTAAGCATTTTCATTAACTCGCAAAGCAGCTCATCTAAATCTGAATTTAGTAAAGAACAGCTTAGAAATGATCTTTAGATTATAATCTACAGCAATCTAAGAAAATATTCTTATTTCATCTTGCTTTGAATCTGAATCCTAATAGAGCAAAACCTGTAAGTAATAAGAATTGGCAGAAACTCACATTATGAATAGTAAATCTGTAAACCTTACAACTAATGATTAATTCTATTAATCTTAACCAATTTTAGCATATTGAATTCGTAAAATAAGATTAATAAATTTATAAAGAGCAATCCCTGTTTCTTGTGAAGAATTTTACTTGTTCTTTCTATTTATTCTCTTTTGCCCTTATTGAAGTTAGTATTTTCTTTGTATTTTCCGTTGATCGGCGTGTAGAACTTCGATGTTCTTTGTGTTAAATCGTCACCTTAAATCAATCGCAACCTTGTCTTCACCGTAAGCAATGATTAAGCAAGGCAAGCATCCTTTGACCATATTGATCGATATTTTATATTCCTTTTGTGCATCAAATTGTTTCATGCATGCGTTTATTTTATGTAAATTGCTACTTTGTGGTATTGGTAGATATACTGTTGTCTCGTGAATCTCCGTTGATGATTATGAACATGTGAACCTTGATAACCATAGATTGAGGATAGGCATTACTTAATGTCATCATGGGTATATCGTCCATATTATTCTGCTTAGCCACCTTTAGAATCGACAATGTACATGATCAAACCGATTTGTTTCCTAAAACATTGAAAATGTCCTTTGTTGGTTCTTTGGTACTTTGATTAAAACCCAAAATAAAACTATGCTTTGATCTTGAGCGATTATTGGCAATAGCGGATGTGCGAAAGGAATTGCCGTAGTGTAGGGTGAAGAATCGCCCATGTCAATCTAAGGACCGAACATCGTGTTGTATGATCCAAGAAAATCCGTACAAACCACGAGGGTGAGAATGGGGTAACCTTAGCCTATTAAATTGTTTAGACATGGCTTTGCTCATTGGTAGGCGGGAGCTAGCACGGTATTCGGTTAGGTCTACGACGGGGTAGTCGGTCAGTCTACTTGCTAATGCTGCGATGTATGCATACGCCATGTTTAGAAAGCGTTGTGTTGGGTGTGAAAGTGGATCCACGGCTTGGGTGTGTGTTTCTAGTTCTATGGCGGGGTTAACGTCCGGGCTGGATCAAAGTCATGTCTAGGAATATAATGGCTATGTATGGTCTTCTTGGCGACACACCTAAGGAAGTGTCTTGGGCAAGGTTGATCATTCCTTGTGGATACAGTTGTACACCTCTGCGAGTTTAAATCTAATTAATTTGCCACACGCGGTCATGGGTGTCTTGGTGAACTTACGAGTTAAATGTTTTATTATTTCTCAAATGGGTTGGTATCATTTGTTTTGCAAATTGTGATTTATGTCAAAGGGCGGCGTTGATGGAATTTCAGGAATGTGAATGATTCGTCGCTCACGTCATGGAGGACTGTGAGTGTTACATATGCTTTACTTATTTGTTATCAATCAAATGCTCTTACAAATTCCGTTTGCAAATAACTTGATTTACAAATTCAAATTAAGCTTTATGCAAATTAAGCGTAGTAGCCTTTCCTTTGAAATGGCTTGCATGTATGATAGGTTTTGCTCAAGTCTTGCGGAGTACGAAAGTACTCACCCTTGCCTAATTATTATGTAGGTGTTTTAGAAAGCGAAGCTTCGGCGTTGTTCATCGCAGGTTGCGGGATGTTATTTGTCGTGTTCTATCTGGAGTTTATGCCTGGTCAGTTGCCTGCGGGATTGGATGGGTACACTACAAGGCTTTGCTTCTTCGCTGCTATATTCTCTGAGTTGTGAGATTTATGTAATTATTCGTTTCCGCTTAATTAATATGTTGTATGGTTGTGATTCCAAATGTTGAAATGTGCGTGCTAGCTCTTGATCTAGGGACTAATCTTGCCAAGCACATTAGATTTCCATTTTTGCATTCGGTGTAAAAATGGGGGTCCTCACAGATGGTATTAGAGATATACTGACCGTAGGATAAACCTTAGATAGAATGGTTGTTAGCATTAGAATAAGCAAATTCAAAAGCTTATTTTCAAAAGTTATTATATTTGCAAAATGTAGACTCTGCTACTCTTTCCTCATTCTTAAGAATCTACTCTCGTCTCTACTTTCATTTTTGTTTTGTAAACAAATACCTCTTTCCTTAAAAATGGTTTTTCTTCGCTGTTGCTTCTGAAGACGACCAAGACTTGTCGCTGTCATCGTTCATGCCAGTCAATGAAGACTACAATGTCTACGACAACAATCTCCAGGAAGTTGGACAACGCTTCACTAACCTCGACAAAACAGAAGTATAACTCGAAGATTCTGTTTCATGAAGAGACAATGGCACCCACCAGTAAAAAGGGTAGAAGATTAGAATATCTTGCGACCTACCTTAAGATAAGAACCCGTACGCGTAGCATATTATTTCACTCTAGTCATATAGAGCAATATATGTTGTTGTTATGTCTTGCTACTTGAAGTTGGTTTTTATTTTTGAATACCAGGACTGATTTATGTGTAACTTAACCTCCAGGTTGAAGTTTCACAATAAATTGTCCTTATGTATGAACATGAGAAATTCAAACCATAGGATGAATAAGAAATCATGAAATAGCTCATCTTGTCTTTTTATAAAGCTTTATACAAACTTGTCCCTTCTTCTGTATAAATTCTCACTTGTGCAACCATTATAGTCATTAACCTTCTTAAAATTTTAATCTCATCAAGATTAGTAGTATAGTCTCTATTACTACTCTTAGCTTTGCTCGAGATCACACCATTCATGTATAAATGAAGTTAAGATCTTACCACATTAGTAACATAGTCTCCATGTCTGCTTTTAGCCTCTCAAAACCGCATCCTCCATATATAAACCGAGTTCAACATCTCACCATATTAGTAAATACCAAACTAACTTAAATCACTTTAGGCTGGTCAAAACCTAATGCTCCAACAATAACTTATAACCGTGCCTTAAAACTCACTTCATCACTTTGCTTAAACTATGTACCATAAAAATTAGCTAGAACAAAAAAAAAAGGTTATATGCTGTTGAATGGAAACTTTAGAATGGTTGTTAGAAGGAAAACTGGAAGAATTGAAAACCCCATCTTTCTAAAAGAAATGTAAACAGATTAGCATCAGTTATACATATACTCTTTTCCCCAACTATAGAATTTATTCTCCTTATCTGTATACTCATTCTTCACTCCTAAGTTACTCTTTCTAGAAGTATTTCTTTCCTTATCTTTTGCGAAATGAAAACCACCAACAGATCTTTTGAAAAGAATTCTGGTAACAAGTCAGCAACATCGTGATGTTTGCATCAAGAACTTCAAGAAGATAGAGGAAACAAAGCATCACAACTTCTCCAATTTCGTCGAAACCTGGGAATACCAACTTCAACAAGTGGTGCAAAGATTAAAAGAAACTCGTTACTAAATAGCCTACTTTGAAAGATAGTATGATGCGAGTTACACATTATTCTAGTTATATAATAAATCTTTTATGCATAAATATGTATGGCCAGTAGAAGGAAAAACCATAGATACCCTTCCTATGTACTAAATTAAATATATGTATAGTATTTCTGTGTTATTAAAATTTTTGTTGTAGATCTTTTCTATGGCTTTCGGGTTACTCTCGTGAATGTTAAACCACTAGGTTGAAATTTACGATGTGTTAACCCTGCTTAATAAGAAAATTTTAATTAAACAGATTTTAAAGAACGAAATGTTGCCTCATAAACCGAACTAAAAACCACTTAGTCCGCATGGAAACCTTTCCGAAATAAAATTTTAAAGAATGAAATGTTGCCTTGTAACCCAACAGAATTCCATCTAAAATAGTTGTACTCTAATAAATATCGTTACAGGATGCCCGTGACCCAATCTATCAATACGTCCATTAAGGACAACAAGATTCTCAATCCTTGCAAAGTTGATCGTTTTACCTCAGCTCATTCTTTGAATTGTTGCTGCCTTACTCAATGTAAACTTTCACTTCATATTTATGTTTTACAAGGTTAGCCTTGAATGAGATTTATTTGCCACTAATCTCATTAATATTCATTGAGTTATTCAAATAGCAATTGTATTTGAATACTCCCTTGAAGTCAACCTCTGCTCTCTCCAAACAATTACGGTTAAGATGCATCCTTTTATTCATCTCAAAGCGTTTTAGCGTATTGTGTGCCTCTTCTTACACTAATTTGTTCTTGCTAACGATTCTCGGTACAAATTGTTGGCCTTTTATCTACGTTGCAAGAACCCAACCAAGAAAAATGAATGCCAAAATCTCCAACCTTGGCACTAATGTTTCTTTGTAATCAAATAAAAGCATCATACACATACTTTTCTACTCCATGACAAGACAAGCAACCAACTCTCGTGTCTTGGCCAAAGCCAAACATCAACATTACATTGATTGCCCATTTCTTGCCCTTGCTCCTTTTCGTTTACAGCAGCGGTTACCCCATGTTATTATCTTTGCCATGGCAACCTTTAGAACCGGCGTCGACCTCATTTGGAAATTGCAAAGCCAATTCTTGGCCAATCTAAATCGCATGTAATTAATTTGTCCTTGTCGACCTTGTCATATCGTCCCATGGATTAAATCAACCAAGGCAAGGTGATCATTGTCATAACACTCCTTCCATGCCAAAGTTGATGTGGTAGTTTTCTTTTCTTCCCTTGCCGATTCTTTGCTCTGATGAGCATCATTCGCTAGTGTTCCAATTGGCGTCGTGTGAATTGAATCCAACACTTGCGGCGTTCATGCCCATATATTCCCTAAGTACCTTTGCCACGGCTATAGCTGCGAGTCATCAAAGTCGTCCTCATTCGAACCCTATTGGTTACCATCACGGCGCATAAACTTCAAATTTGTTAAGCTTCTCCACATTTCTTTGGTCAATCAAATGGTGAAAACAACAATTGTTGCCTGAGACCGCTGCAACTTGGCTGCCTTTGCTCACATCCGTTCACATTTTGTGGAAACATTTTCATTTCTTTTAAATACGACCGGGGTTGTCTCAATTTACCCGCTTTTCTCTGCAAGCACCACAACTGTCACCCACTTATACATTGATGCCACAATCCTTGTCTCTTGCAACTATCGATGCCAGTTCAATGCCCCTAGGTCCAATGGTTGCTAATGCAATTCAACGTTAGCGAGAGAAATTTTGAGCCTTAGTTGCTAAAGGTTTGGCAATCGGGAAAAAAAAGACTAACCATTGAGAAAAGGTAAGCAAAAGAATATCCTAGGAAGAGCAACCGTCTTTTGTAGCCATAATCGTCGATCAAGATAATGGTTCGATGATTATATCGAGAAAGATTCTAGAGTCATTAAATCGTACCCTCCTAACCAAGCATCACATATGTGAAACCGGTGAAAATAAAACGCACACAAACTCCTCCTCGGGTTGGCGAAGATCTCGCTTAGCCATCCATTGCTTTTACTTTAATCTCAAACATTTTAATGCTTTTACGGTCTTGCATCCTCGCGATAATCCTTCTCATGAATCGCATATGGGATAAACAACTAGGGTCGAGATGAACTTGAAACTAGTTGATGTCGATCTGTTTTCCTTTGAAAGCGGTTTGTCACTTTCGAATGATGATTTCTTTCAAACTCTGTCATGCCGCATGTTCGTTTTCAAAAACGAATATCTTGTTCTTTTGAATCTTCATCAAAACCTTGAAAAAATGACCATATGTCATCCCTTCAACAACATCAATGAACGTCTGTCCGTTGCTCAAAACCAGAAAGTCAATACTATTTGCTTTTGTTGTGGTAAATGTGGGGCATTATGCCAACAGTTACCTAAACCAGAAACAAACTCTATATTATTCTCAACCCCAGGAAGTTTTGTAACAACCTTAAAACTGACTTCAAGAATCTGAAGATCAACAATTCTTTAAACATGCACCTAATCTAACTCAAAACATCATTGATTATTCTGGCAACTTATTCGCGAAGGAAGTTTGTAACCTACGAGGCGATGCCGGAAAAATATTTATGTAATTGAACCCTACCAAAATTCAAAGTTTATTCCAAGGTTAACTCCTTGATCCTAGTCATTTCTTGATCATTTATTGTACAACATCGATAAATAGTTCTTACATTGTTACGGATAAAATGGACAACGTCACCTATATCAGCGAAAAGAACTCGGACACTCGCCAACATCTCGCCCAAAAATAGTTCTATTTCACCTCGTCAAGGAAGACATTAGAAACTTCTAAACTATCTTAAAGACCTAGGAAAACATCAAGTATCTAGAATAACCCTACCTCGACGATAGGCTCTGAATATAGACATCCTTTTCATGTGAATGCACCTGACCCTTATGTGATATTGAGCGCATCCCTTGTGTATTCAATTCCTGCGATCAATCTTCTTGACTTTGTATACTTCATTCTTTCAAAATTGCTGAATCCCAAGGAAATCAAAACCCTTTGTCTACTAAGGTGGTCAAACGAATTAAATCATCAGGATCATCTTATAACCCTCTTGCCTCAACTCAATCCTTGAAATCATCTCTATTCTGTTGTTAATCTATAGACAACTTTGAGCAACATTTAATCTCGGCTAATCTCGCCAACTATCGTTGGACTATACAGACCAGTCGTTGTATTCAAATACCCTTCTCGATACTAAACATTCGGTTCTTCCCAAATGAATCTAATGACAATGCAGTCTTTCTTTTGCCTCAAGGATTTTAAATATACCACATGCCACCCTATAAATTTGATCATCCTGGTTAACAGTATTGAATATTTAATCAAAAGAAATATGTAGAAAATACTGGTATATCTCATCTGCTTACCTAAAACTCAAATAAAATTCTTCTCTATTTCTCGCACGACAACTTGGGATTGCAAGACGAAGATCCAGTAAAGAGATTGCAATGAAGACGACGTTGAATCTCCTCCGAGAAAGAATTCCTAAATCTATCTCATCCTCAAGATTTGCAGAGTTCGGGGTATTCATTGTTTCCAAATTAGAAATAACTTGGCGCCACAATATATGAGGCCATATCGTATCGTTGAAGATGAAAAAAAGAGCGTATAAATTAGAGTTACCATCTTAGCTATCCATTGTTCATAATGTCTCCCATGTATCGCAAATTAAAGAAAATGTCTTTGTTTTCCTTCGGAACTCACCCGGCTAAATGAAATCAATCTATAACTTGATTTAACTCATCGGAAGCATCTGATTAAAATCTTAAAAGAAGTTGAACGCCACACTTGTAATAAATCCGATGGGATGATCAAGATTCATCGGAGTAATCATTCTGAAGAAGAAGCAACTTGGAAACGAGAAGACCGACTCAAGAAGAAGACTCCTAACTCTTTTAGAAATACTTTTCCTTTAGACCCGCCAAATCTCGGGGTCGAGATTTTTGTAAGGGGGGTAGATCTGTAACATCCCAAAAATTTTAATAAAGTAAAAATATATATTTTTTGAATTTGAAAATATATATTTCTGAGTTTCTTGGCATCATTGGTTTTTATTTGAATTTCCTTGGAGTTTTGCATTTCATGAAAAATCAAATAAAGAGAATTAAAGAATGGATAATGGTAAAAAGGCAATAATGGAAAAAGTAAAAATTTAGAAAATTTTCCATGAGAATCCTGAGCATACAAGTAAATCATTTTAGCTAGCAAATCAAATTTTACATATAGAATAACGAAGAGACAATGAAAAGACAACTTTTAAATCAAAACAATGCATTGTCAAAATTTATAAAATATTTATGTAACATATTTGGAGCTGTAAAAATTATTATGAACACCTCAATGCCATATCTATCTTTGGTAAAGATATTATAAGTTAATAATGTCATTTAATATCTTTTTAAAATTCAAAAACAGAAGCTTTGAAATTTTGAAAACCATAATGTCAAAATTTTTATAAAATACTGGAGCAGTATCTTGAGCTGCAAATTTTACATAATAATACTTAGCTCGAATTAATTTGAAAAACAAAGTTTCAAAAAATTATAAAAATATTTGAATTGTCTGATAAATCAAAATCAGGAAAAACAGAAATATGTGCACTGTAACTTGTCAGAATTATTATAATTTTTGTGAATAGTGTTTTCATCTTAAAATTTTACAGTAGGCAGATAACTGGCAACTCATCACGAAATAAATTTCTCATAAAAACTCAGACATGATAGATAACCTATCCATTGAGCTTTAACTCGTGCAATTTGGCGACCAAATTCTCAATTTGCTTTGCCTCCACCATGACCTTCACTGCCATGTGGGTCCTCATTCTAGAGCCTTCCATCGATGCCAGCCAAGCCTCAGATATCACGCCGCTTTAGAGACCACCAGAGGTAGTGCTCCACTTCCTCCTCCACTCCTTCTCTTTCCTCTCAAGCCAGCGACAGAACTTCCTGCGTTTCCCCCATTGCCAAGCTTCAGAGCTCCTAGCCGGGATTGATTCGAGCAATAGAGCATTCCATTCCCAAATCCCTTTGGTCTAGAGCATCCCCAAGCCTCAAGCATCGAAAGCCCCTAAAAATCCTTGCGCTTCCTCACGTGAAATCGAGTGCTTGCTGTGAGCTCTTCTTCTTCAAAACCGGTGCTCGAGGTGGAGCTCCCGGTGTCTCTTCAATAGAAGCAACCACAAAATGGACTCCCAGTGTCCCTTGATCTTTGTATGTGCTACTCGATTCAAGCTTTGCGCCTTGGTTCTCGTTCGGCCGTCGCCATTTTACGCCTTGAGAGCTCATTCTGCGCCTTGTGGCTTCATCTCGGCCGAATCGGTTCCGCCTCATTGCGCCTCGTCGAGCTCTCCCTCTGGTGCTTGTCGCCCTCGCAGAAGATCGCCGAGCACCCGCCGCCATGCCCTAGAAGCTCCTCTGTCTTCGCTCTCGCGGTGGGACCAAAGCGTCGAGCCTGAGGTAGAAGAAGACTGAGTCAAAAGGCGCCAGACTTAGGAAGCGTATTTGAGTTTTCGATGCATTTTCCAAATCGGTAGATATTTAATCCTGAATATATTCTGCAATTTTAATCCAAATTAAATGGAGCAATTCTGTATTCATCTAGAATCAAGAATAATTTAAATAGGTAAAAATATTTAATTTACGAGCTGAGAATCATTAGCTGAATTAAACTTTGATTAGTATGCCATTATGGTCTTAAATTCAAATCTGTGCACAGTAAGACATAAAACAATGAAATAAATATTCATATCATGGTAAGACCAGGATTAATTTAAATCTACAAAAATATTTAATTTTTGAGTCACAAAACAATCAAGTAAAACTAAATTTAGGAATAAACATTATTATGGATGTTGTTGTATTCAAAGAAATGTAATTTCCAAAAATCATTAAATAAATGTATATGTGTCTGGAATCATAATAAACTCAAACATGTAAAAATGCTCAATTGTTGAATTAAGTTTATATTGTTTGCTTTGCCATCTTTAATTAACCTTGTTATGGCCATTAGCAAAATAATAGCATGATAGCTCATAAAATGGTAAGGTAATTTGTAGCAAGTTCCTAAAAGCAAGTGAGGACATATATATGTAAAGATATTTGGAATAAAGTTTAACTTGAATTCTTTTATCTTAAAGAAGTGTGAAATGTAACAATAATTAAATAGATAATCTATTACAATTAAAAGTAAAATAATGCCAAACCAACTTTAAAACATTTCTAGGATGATACTCGCTAATGCAGGAAAATTAATCAAAGATCATGTATAATGTAATGCATAAACTCAATATGAAGTTGGCGATTTAAGGTTGCAAATATGATCGTTTAGGCTATTTCAGCGATAGATAAAATAACTCGTTTAAATACCAAAATCAATAAAAGCGGTTTAGTAACACTCTACAAAGTTTATACTACCATATTACGTAAAAGAATCTTATTTTATCAAGATTTACCTATTCTTCTTATTAGCCCAAAACCCTTAAGTGTTAACCTCGCACTTCATATTCCTGCCGATTCCGAATAACGTCAACTTTACAATACCACTTAAGCCTTTTCAACAATGAATACAATGTTGCGTCTAAATGCAAAATAATAAGATAATAGCTCATCAACATTCTATGGTATTTATACCATCATAATATGTGAAAACATTTCATTTATCATCTTCTTCGCATATAAAACTTATCGTCACAAATACCTTAAGTGACCACAATCTGCACCGAAACCATAGTGCTTAAGCATTTTCGACAGCTTGTAGGATAGCTCGTCTAAATGAGAAATTTATGAGGGATAGTGCAGAAATGATATATAGGATATGTACTACTATATTCAAGGAAAATATTTTATTTGCAAGCTGTTCTTTAGTTAGTTTTCACTAATACAATAACCTTAAGTGATAATTGTTCACTACGCGTTTTCAATTCAATTTCTTGTAATGTAAACCTTGATATCATATTAGCGTTTTAAACAACGAATATAATGTATCAGTCAAAGCCTAAAATTTATGGAACTATCTTAGGATTGTTATACAAAGTATAAATCATCTTATTATGAAGAAATAACCATATTCCATCATGTTTTGCATACAAATCCTAATAGCCAAATAACCTTAAGTGTTAAGTTTTTCTGAACTTTATAATATGAATCGGTAAGAATGAAGAAATCTGTATATTAGATAATTGTATCACCAAAACCTTCTCAAATGTCGTGGAAATGTTATCAGTAGCCTAAATCAATAGACTCAACTTGTATAAAACTAATCCTATTTAAAGTCAACCAAAGATAAAAAGTATTCATTTATAATATAATGTGATCATTTAAGCATTTTCATTAACTTCATAAGCGACTCATCTAAATCTGAATTTAGTAAAAACGACTTAGAAATGATCTTTAGATTATAATCTCTGACAATCTAAGAAAATATTCTTATTTCATCTTGCTTTGAATCTGAATCCTAATAGAGCAAAACACATAAGTAATAAGAATTGGCGAAACTCACATTATGAATAGTAAATCTGTAAACCTTACAACTAATGATTAATTCTATTAATCTTAACCAATTTTAGCATATTGAATTCGTAAAATAAGATTAATAAATTTATAAAGAGCAATCCCTGTTTCTTGTGAAGAATTTTACTTGTTCTTTCTATTTATTCTCTTTTTGCCCTTATTGAAGTTAGTATTTTGCTGTATTTTCCGTTGATCGACGTGTAGAACTCGATGTTGCTGTGTTCGTCGTCACCTTCGTCAATCGCAACCTTGTCTTCACCGTAAGCAATGATTAAGCAAGGCAAGCATCCTTTGACCATATTGATCCCAGTATTTTATATTCCTTTTGTGCATCAAATTGTTTCATGCATGCGTTTATTTTATGTAAATTGCTACTTTGTGGTATTGGTAGATATACCTGTTGTCTCGTGAATCTCCGTTGATGATTATGAACATGTGAACCTTGATAACCATAGATTGAGGATAGGCATTACTTAATGTCATCATGGGTATATACGTCCATATTATTCCTGCTTAGCCCTGCTTTAGAATCAGCAATGTACATGATCAAACCAGTATTTGTTTCCTAAAAACATTGAAAATGTCACTGTTGGTTGCTGGTACTTTGATTAAAAACCCAAAATAAAACTATGCTTTGATGCGGGCGATTATTGGCAATAGCCGGATGTGCGAAAGGAATTGCACGTAGTGTAGGGTGAAGAATCGCCCATGTCAATCTAAGGACCGAACATCGTGTTGTATGATCCAAGAAAATCCGTACAAACCACGAGGGTGAGAATGGGGTAGCCTTAGCCTATTAAATTGTTTAGACATGGCTTTGCTCATTGGTAGGCGGGAGCTAGCACAGGTATTCCGGTTAGGTCTACCTGACGGGGTAGTCCGGTCAGGTCTACTTGCTAATGCAATTATGCATACCCGCCATGTTTAGAAACGTTGTGTTGGGTGTGAAAGTGGATCCACGGCTTGGGTGTGTGTTTCTAGTTCTATGGCGGGGTTAACGTCCCGGCTGGATCAAAGTCATGTCTAGGAATATAATGGCTATGTATGGTCTTCTTGACGACACACCTAAGGAAGTGTCTTGGGGCAAGGTTGATCATTCCTTGTGGGTGCAGTTGTACACCTCTGCAGAGTTTAAATCTAATTAATTTGCCACACCCGCGGTCATGGGTGTCTTGGTGAACTTGCACGAGTTAAATGTTTTATTATTTCTCAAATGGGTTGGTATCATTTGTTTTGCAAATTGTGATTTATGTCAAAGGGCAGCGTTGATGGAATTTCGAGAATGTGAATGATTAAATCGCTCACGTCATGGAGGGCTGTGAGTGTTACATATGCTTTACTTATTTGTTATCAATCAAATGCTCTTACAAATTCCGTTTGCAAATAACTTGATTTACAAATTCAAATTAAGCTTTATGCAAATTAAGCGTAGTAGCCTTTCCTTTGAAATGGCTGCATGTATGATAGGTTTTGCTCAAGTCTTGCGAATGAAAGTACTCACCCTTGCCTAATTATTATGTAGGTGGTTTAGAAAGCGAAGCTTCGGCGTTGTTCATCGCAGGTTGCGGGATGTTATTTGTCGTGTTCTATCTGGAGTTTATGCCTGGTCAGTTGCCTGCGGGATTGGATGGGTACACTACAAGGCTTTGCTTCTTCGCTGCTATATTCTCTGAGTTGTGAGATTTATGTAATTATTCGTTTCCGCTTAATTAATATGTTGTATGGTTGTGATTCCAAATGTTGAAATGTGCGTGCTAGCTACTGATCCATGGACTAGTACTGCAAGCATATTAGATTTCCATTTTTGCATTCGGTGTAAAAATAGGGGTCCTCACATCATACCAAGTTGATTCTGTCTCCCCTGTCCTCTCTGTATCAGCAAGTACCTCTGCCACTGCAAAAGTGCATTCTGATTCCCCTATTACCTTACCTACCGATAGTATTGCACGAGATAGCTCCATAACTGATCAATTTGTAACTGAAACAGAAACAGCGCAGCTGTAGGGTCGAGGATGCGCCTAGAGGGGGGGTGAATAGGCGTTTTACAAAATTCGATCGCTCACTAAACAATTCGCTCTAATCAACCCCTATGTCAAAACCTAATCAAATATATATGCGAAGCGATAAATAGGTTTTGACAATGAAAGCCTAAATCAACTAGGCTCACTAGTGCACTAACTAAATTATGTCTCTAAACTAGAATTGCTAAATTGATCAATCAATTAACACTAAGCAATTCTAATTACAATCAAGCAATTGAACAATATACAATAAATGTAAATACTTGAAAGTAAAAGAGACAACCGATATTTTTCCGTGGTGTTAGGAGACTTGCTTGTCTCCCTAGTCCACGTTGAGGCAAGCCCACACTTGGACCGGCTCCGCTCGAGCACCGCCTCTTTCCACTAGTCGTGGTTTTTCACGCTATGCCGTGAGGCTCAACCCAACCTTCACAAACTTGCCGGGGCTTCTCACACCCTTGATAGCTCCCGCGCACGACGCCTACGCCGTCTAGGAGTCGGCAACCTCCAAGAGCAATAGGCCGCTCCTTCGCTTGAACCTCACCGGGCACAACGAATGCGCTCCTCGGTGATCACCAAGTGCAACACATGCACAAGGCCTCCTCAAGTGCAACACATGCACAAGAGGTACCCAAACCACTTCCTAATTGCAACAAATGCAATTAGGGCTCACTCTTAGCTCAAGAAGCAAATGGAAGAGGGCAACACATGCACACAACTCCCACACACTCACAATAACTCCAGCACTCTACCCCAACACCCCAAGGCCTCCCTTTATAGCCTCCAAGCCAAAACTAGCCGTTGGGGGTCGAAATGGGCAGAACTCCAGAAAATCCGGTGCTACCGCCCTACTAGAACCGGTAGCACCGGCCTATGGGCCAACGGCTACAAAACTAGTCGTTACCAGGAAATCCGGTAGCACCGACCAACTAGAAGCGGTGCTACCGCTCGCCGGTAGCACCGGCCTCAAGCCCGGTAGCACCGGACCACCGCGAACCTCAAAAACACACCCTCTGGAATTTTCACACCGGGGGGTTCGGCCGGTGCTACCGCTCCTCCGGTAGCACCGGACCACCATGGCCGGTAGCACCGGCCCTGAGGCACAAGAACACCCCCTTAATCATATTAAGCTCTCTTTTTAACCAAATGACATTAAGCTTCCTAATTCTCCCCCTTTTGGCATTAAGCACCAAAAATGGAAAAACTAAAAGATTAACTTGAATTACATTCTTCCCCTTTTTGGCATTTAAACATTCATCATAATTTTCCCCCTTTTTGGTTATTCGATTATTCTCCCCTTTTTGGCATTTAACAATTTATTTTAGGGGTCTTATCTAATGGAGGTCATACAAGAATTTAAATGAATACTTATGACCTTGGCAATGAATTAGATCTTAGATACCAATTGAAAAAGGTAGGCAATAAAATCCCAAATGAAAAGGATATACAAGGAATAAAACAAGTTTTCATTTGAAATATGGCTCGATACCAAAAGAAGAAAACTTCGAAAAGAGACCATATTCGGGATTTTGGATACCACTTTGAAGGAAGAATAAGCGCTTGCAATTATGGATACCACTTGTAAAGATTTGCATTAAAATATGGATACCACTTGTAAAAGAGATAAGCATTTTGTAAATATGGATACCACTTGTAAAAACAAATAAGCATGAAAAGCAAAGAAGGGTATCGCACGATTTATTTGAAATATTATTTGAATGTGTTTCAAATAAATCACTCCTCATTTTATTAGGCTTTGCAACTTCTTAACATGATTCTTTTAAAGAATCCAACAAATTTGCCTAATAGGGTCAAACGAGGAACCCAAAGGAAATAGATACCACTTGAGAAGTTAGATACCACTTGTAAAATTAATCTCAAGGGTTTTGCATGAAGAACCAAAAGAACCGAGCATTTTCAAATTTTCGTGAAGAACAATGCTCAACAAGAGATTTTCCTCTTTTATGTATTTCAACTCATAAAGAATCTCACACAGAGAAATCTTAAGCGGTTGAACTTACAATTTTAGCTTGAGAGGAAAAATCTTAATCAAGAATGTGGGTATCGCAATAATACTACAAATAGGCAATGAAATACCACTTGTAGGAAATAATTGAATTCAATGATACCACTTAAAAAGAAATCCACATAATCAAGGATATCACATGAGAGAAGATCAATAATAACCATGATACCACTTGGAGAAATGAGAAACTCAAAGATACCACTTTGTAAGCATATGGAATGAATAACTGCTTGATTTGATACCACTTAGGATCAACTCACACAGAATTGATACCACTTGAAAGAATTATCGGTAATATCGATGGGTATCAGAGCAATATTCTCAGAGCAATATACTCACGGGTATCAAAATAGAGCAAGACTCAAGAAGAATCAATAAAATCACAAAGATTTAGTATCAGAGCAAAATAAAGATATGATATCACTTGGAAGCCAATAAGTGCCCAAAACTTGCAATAGATAAACTCCCCAAGATGTTCAACGAATGAATTATGGAGTTATTTGCATTTGAATTGCACAAGTTTTGTCTTTTTGAAAGATCAAGTGAAAAACACTCTTTAAGTCAATTTAATGCTCTTAGACTGATACCACTTGGAAACCCCTTCAAGTAAATCGAGAAACTTTTGAAATTTTGCCAAAATAAACTTTGGGATCACAAAAACTTTTCCAAAAGAATTTTTGAAAAAGGAAGTTCCAATCAAAAGATATCCCAAAAGCAATTTTGAAAACTCGAAAATTCAGAGCAGACTGTTCGGGCGGTGCTACTGCTCCCACATGGCCGGTAGTCTGGACTCGGTCTCTGCATGATGCAGTGCGGTGCTACAGCTCCCGACAACTGAAACTTTCATATTTTTGCAAATTTTAGCAAAAACAATTCAAATGAAGTCCAATTGATTTGAAACTTTCCAGAAATAAACTTTGGACTATTTGGAAGGTTTTACAAAAAGAATTTTCATAAAATGAAATTTATTTCAAAAGATATGGCAATATGCGCTTTGAGGCATAAACGAAAATCGATTTTCACGAAAAGCCTCAAAATGCACTTCGGTTTGGATTTCATGCAATTTCTTTTTCCATGGCTTAGATAGGTGTATCAAGAGTGTGTATAGCCAAGATTTATGATGAAATCCAACTCGAATGCCACGATTTGAGCTATATGCCTAAATAGGCCATTTTGGTTCAAATCAAATCGTTTTTGAGCCAAATTAGATTTTAACATAGAGTTTTCATTTTGAAAACTTGTAAAACCTTTGGAATACTTAATAGGATACTTTTATAAAGCTTTTCTCAAATTTGGGCCTTTTAAATATGATTTTTGACTTTTGACCTAAATAGTCCAAATGAAGAAGCAAAGTCAAATCCAATTAACACAAAACTTCAAATGAAGCAAGGGGTAAGATATAGATTTTTGAATTTTGTGTATGAGTCTAAAATACCATTTTGAATCACAATTCTACACAAGAATGGATCCAAATGGAGAAACTCACTAAGTGCAAGAATATGACCGTTATGGGTCAAGTATAGTTTTTCGGCGAGTTTCAAAGTCAAATAACTTTTGATGAGTTGGTCTTTTGAAAACCTTTTGAACACGAAAATTGTTAAGAATGACCAACTCTAGGTTTTTCGTTTTGGAATTATTTTCAAAATCCTTTTACTTTTAATTCTATGAAAATTATAAGATTAAATCAAAATCAAGATACTAGTAACTAGATTTTGAAGTTAAAACTCACTTTCTTTTGAAATTAGTTTTTGTAAAGCCAAAACCATTGGAAAACCTTTTGAAAGCATTTGTATACATTTTTCAACTAGTTTTCACAAGATTAGTAATAGTATACAAAATTTTGACTTTTGGCTAAATGGTTGATTTTGAAAATATATATGCACTTATATTAATATGGGCACACGTAGGGATGTGATACACATGAATATGAATTAACACTCCCCCTAAATGTGCCACTCCATGACTTGCTCAAGATTTGCAATAAGAGAATAGATAAGAGGCGAGAGCAAGTGGCCATAACAAGTAATCTAAATTGATTTTCATTAATACTAATGCATCCAAACCTACACAAGGCTAGAAACTACATAGTAATCAATTTAAATACTTGTTACCGAGATGGCATTGGCTCATGATGGACTTGATTTTCTTCAAGCTTGACACCACTTGTAGACGAATGTAATCATTCTCCTCTTGAGTGGCAAGCATCCAATCCATCTCATATCACCTAAAAATCTTTTAGGCGGTTTTTGGTACCCAATCCTTGTTGGGTCCGACAATATTAGTCACAATAGATTTAGGAACCCATATGGTCCTAATTTTGGTATTTTTAAATTGACTAACATGACTAGGAATAGTTTTGCGATAATGATTCCTCCTAAGCAAAATATTTGGATTTAAGTGAGAGGACTTAGGAGGGCATTGATATTTTGCAAAACCATTTCTAGTTTGATCTCTTCTAAGCATATGATAATTGAAATTATGAAATGGCTTAGAGGATCTAGCATTTCTAGCAAATGTTTTGCTATTATTTTTCCTAAGCATATGATCATCATGATTTTTCTTATTCTTAGGAAATTTAGCATTTTGAGCAAACACATTTCTACAATTACTCTTCCTATGCAAATGAATATCATTCCTAGTCGGCATAGGGGACTTGACAAGCTTGGCAAACACATTGCCATTCTTGTCCTTCCTAAGCAAATAATTTTCATTAATACGAATAGGCTTAGGAGTTATACCTTTGGGACAATCCTTACCGAAGTGTCCCTTTTCCCGGCAATTGAAGCATGTCACGCTATTTGGTCCTCTCTTGACCGATTTGACTTGCTCCTTGCCGGTTTGCCTCATGGTTGATGCTTGTGGCTTGACATCCACTTGATTAGGGCACACGGAGGCGAGGTGGCCCTTCTTGTTGCATGCGAAGCACTTGATAGTCTTCGTGTGTCGAGCATTGTGCCTCGTCTTGCTATTCTCCCTCTTGGAGTTGTAGCCGAGTCCTCGCTTGTCTTGAGGCGCCCTTGGCTTGCTCAAGATTTCGTCGAGGAGGGCTTTTCCTTTAACGCACCTCTTCAAGTCATTTTCCAACTTAATGACTTGAGCCTTGAGCTTATTGTTTTCCTCTACAAGGTTAATCTCAACATGCATAGAGGAAGTACTAGCAATTGAACTTGAGCTACAAGGTAAATCATCGCTAGAAGTGGATATGCATTTAATTGATGAATTGTTTGTGATAGAATTTGAGTGAGGCAATTCATCTTCTAAATTGCATTGAATAGACATATCCATACTAGCTTTAGTGAATTCCTTGAGAAGGACTTTTTCATGATTTTCTTTTAGAACATCATAATCATTTTGAAGTGATTCATGTTCTAATTTTAAAATCTTATATTTCTTTTCTCCTTCCCAAGAAATTCATTGAGCTCCTCTAATAAATTCATAAGTTCATCATATGAGGGCTCACCTTCGTCATCACTTACCTCATTCTTACCTTTAGCCATAAAGCAACGAATTTTTGATGGAATTGAACAATAAATGCGCTTGAGGCGGAGGTTGAGGTTGACGGAGTTGTCGGTTCATCAATTGATGTTGAAGTTGAAAAATCTTCAACCGACACTTCCTCCTCATTGCAAACCTCAATTGATGTTGTGGAAGATTCAAATTTTTCTTGAAGCTTGATCCACATATCATGGCGCTCGAGAGGTTGCATATGAGATTAAATATTTCTCGCTCACAACACTAAATAAAGCGTTAGTTGCTTGAGCGTCGAGATGTAGGCATTTCTCCTCTCCTTTAGTTGGAGCAATTTCATTTAGAGGAGAAGAAAAGCCGACATCTACGATCCACCAAATTTGTGGGCTCATGGATTTAAAATAATCAATCATAAATAATTTCCATTGAGCATAGTTTGATTCATTTAGCATGAGTGGATCGTGAGAGTGCACTAAACCGCTAGGCGCCATCCTTTTACTCTCTAGACGGTTAAGCCTAAAATGAGAGTGACCGTGGCTCGATACCACTTGTAGGGTCGAGGATGCGCCTAGAGGGGGTGAATAGGCGTTTACAAAATTTGATCGCTCACTAAACAATTCGCTCTAATCAACCCTATGTCAAAACCTAATCAAATATATATGCGAAGCGATAAATAGGTTTTGACAATGAAAGCCTAAATCAACTAGGCTCACTAGTGCACTAACTAAATTATGTCTCTAAACTAGAATTGCTAAATTGATCAATCAATTAACACTAAGCAATTCTAATTACAATCAAGCAATTGAACAATATACAATAAATGTAAATACTTGAAAGTAAAAGAGACAACCGATATTTTTCCGTGGTGTTCGGAGACTTGCCGGTCTCCCCTAGTCCACGTTGAGGCAAGCCCACACTTGGACCGGCTCCCGCTCGAGCACCCGCCTCTTTCCACTAGTCGTGGTTTTTCACGCTTGCGCGTAGGCTCAACCCGAACCTTCACAAACTTGCCGGGGCTTCTCACACCCTTGAGAGCTCCCGCGCACGACGCCTACGCCGTCTAGGAGTCGGCAACCTCCAAGAGCAATAAGCCGCTCCTTCGCTTGAACCTCACCGGGCACAACGAATGCGCTCCTCGGTGATCACCAAGTGCAACACATGCACAAGGCCTCCTCAAGTGCAACACATGCACAAGAGGTACCCAAACCACTTCCTAATTGCAACAAATGCAATTAGGGCTCACTCTAGCTCAAGAAGCAAATGGAAGAGGGCAACACATGCACACAACTCCCACACACTCACAATAACTCCAGCACTTTCTGCCCCAACACCCCAAGGCCTCCTTTTATAGCCTCCAAGCCAAAACTAGCCGTTGGGGTCGAAATGGGCGAACTTGAAAAATCCGGTGCTCACCGCCCTACTAGAACAGTGTAGCACCGGCCTCGAACCAACGGCTACAAAACTAGCCGTTACTGGAAATCCGGTATCACCGACCAACTAGAAGCGGTGCTACTCGCTCATGGTAGCACCGCCTCAAGCCCGATAGCACCGACCACCATGAACCTCAAAAACACACCTCTGGAATTTTCACACCGGGGTTCGTGGTCTCTACCGCTCCTCGGTAATCGGACCACCATGGCCGGTAGCACCGCCCCGAGGCACAAGAACACCCCTCTGGAAATTTCACACGGCGAGGGCGGTGCTACCACCCATCGGTAGCAGGGCTACCACCACCAGTAGCACCGGTCTCACAGAGAAAACATGATTTTCAATCCCAAAATCATTTCTCCAAAAACCAAATGCTATTCTTTGAGCCATATGATGATCAACACATGATCATACACACGTGTAAAACACATTTGCACCAACTTAGCTCATGCTCAAAGAATTTAAACCAAATTGCAAAAACACATTTTGCAACCAACTCCAAATCTATTTGCAAAACGTATTAAGCAAATCAAACTCGAGTTTATAAGATTAATTCCCCTAGCCATGTGAAGGTCAACACAAGACCCGGTCAACTTGCCAACACCCGTTGCAAGCCCCACTCACATGCTCTCGGAATTCCGGACTCATAAACCTCAGTTTATTCGCACAACGAACTTGCAAATATCGCAATAAATATATTTCATGCTTGAGCACTACTCTTTGCAACACATGCAAAAGTCTAGCTCGAAGCAACATCAAATCAAGATGCATGAACTCTCTAATTGCAACACATGCAATTCTCTAGTTCCATGCAACACCAAATCGAACTAACACCAAAACCAAATCTCAGGTATGAGCTCTTTACTCGCAACACATGCAAGCCTCTAGCTCCATACAAACACACAAGATTTAGAAAGATTGTTTTGCGAAACCAAAACATGAAGCTTCAACTAATGCAACACATGCAAAAGTGAACTTCACGCAAAAGCTAACGCACTAGCTTATCACATCTTGCAACACATGCAAATCAAAGCATTATGCGAAAACCAAATACAACCAAGCATAAGTTTAACCCATTCGCAACACATGCCAAATGGTTAACCCATATGCAAAAACCAAATCCAAATGGTTGAGCTTGAGTGAACGCGGAATGAGATCACCAACACATGATGAAGCTCAAGCAAAAGAGACAACCCCTCTTAATAGCACGGCGATTAAAACCTTAGACTCAAAGACTACAAAAGTCCTTAGCCTATCTAATTATACCTTCGCCGCGCGCGCAAGCAATCCCCTTTGGGGTCTTTATGATCAACACTTGATTTCTCCCCCGGGATCTCCACTCGACTCCACTTCGGGATCCACTCTTGACGCCCATCAACTCATGATGCCGTCCTTGTCCCGTTCTCATCATCTTTGGACCTAACTCAAACATAACTCATAAAATAGTTAGTCCAAGATGCACGGTTGTCTCAATTATCTCTTGCACTCCATTAACACATAATGGATGCCTTTAGATCAATTGAGCACAACCTAAATCAATTGAAATGATTTAATTGTGTCTTAAGTACAATAATGCAACTCATGCTTTATTATACTTAAGAACTATTCATTGTCCTCAATTAATCACGGAACACCATCAACACATGATGAAGTGTTCGTTAATAATTAATTAAGACAAATGAACTCAATTTAAATTATCATTTAAATTGATATGAGTATATATTAACTACACAAGTTTTCATATACTCATGTTGATGGAAAGTAATGATCCATTATATGTAAATTGTATGGAAATGATCATTATTCTAAATCATCAACTATAGAATAAACTCCACATGTATATGTGCATCAATGTGATTTACTTGGATATAATATGCACATACTTACTTTAATCATATTGGAGTATATCCTATATTACCATGAGTATACTTATAACTAGGCAATTCAAATATATACTCAATGATTTAGTTTCTTTGTCTTGATCCTTATGTGTATCAATAAAGAATCGATCAATACAAAGAAACTATCAAGTTAAACTACAAACTCCCCCTAAGTATGTGCATCCATGTGATATATGGATTGTGAAACATGATACACGTCTTGTGGTTAATATAATGGGGACATTCATATTTTAACTTGACTCCAAAGTATGCAACTAATATTGGAATGAATACACAAACATACCTTAGGTTTTCCATTTTTCAATGCGATGAGACTAATCAAAGATATTCTAAATAAACAAGTTAGTCTCAATATAAGATTTGTCATTAATAACAAAATCACATTATTGGATAATCTTAATATTAGATTTGTCATTAATACCAAAACCATAACTAATGAAGGTTGAACTTACAGCAGCTTGTCACAGCTGAGATACATCTTCAAACTTCAACGATTCCCTCAACTGGCTCTACCCATTATCCAGTTTTGGGTTCCTCTCAGGCTCACATTTGCCCGGTTGACTCTGACAAAGATAAGCTTTTTCATGGCCACGAACCTATAACATCAGCTCCAACTCTCTTCACTGATATGCCTCAAGAGGTTCCTGAATCTCTCAAGATTAATTCTTATTCCTCCACTTTATTTTTCAATCTACATCTTGTCGATCTGTATCTTGTCCTATCTACGTGTATATATCTTTCTTTAGAACATTTGCATTATTGTCATCTTTCTATCTTCTCAGTATTTATGTCATTCATATGTATTCTGTCCTGCTAAAAGTTACTTACATACGACAAAACAAAGTTACTTACTTACATATGTGTTACTGATTCATAACCAAACAGTCATCATGTCTTAGATTTTCACTGCTCTTACTGTGTATGATAGAATCTATACAAGATACAAAACAACCTTCACTTATTTATATCTATAACTTCTCCTTATGTGAATAAATATATATATACACACACACACACCTATAATGTCAGTAAAATATTAGAGCTGCTACTATGTCATCTCAGGGAACACCACCATCGCCCCAAGTAAGTCACTACAAGTGTTACAAAATTGTACCTCTTATTAGTCACCATACAATATTAGGCCCTGTTTGGGAGAGCTCCAGATCCCAACTTCAGCTTAGATCTAAAACTTATAAGTTAAAATAAAGTGAACTAAGTTTATATTTTTAGTCTAAAATGTAAATAAGATGATCTACCTAAACACTCTTAATATACCAACAGCTCCAGTTCCTTAAATTTCTGGAGCTAGAAATACCC